>PVKS010016981.1:0-42974 GCA_004027875.1 Aplodontia rufa
GATGGGGGAACCATCCCAGAAGCCAATGTCATTCCTCCACAAGATACCCATTTAACGCAGGAGTTCTTCTGGGGGAAAATGCAATAGGTGAAACCCATGGTGGTTTATCTATGCTTTGGCATTACCCCTGGATAACAAAGTTTATATACATTGATTGCTACTGTTTTGATAATGTTTCCCCGTCAACTGTATCCTGTATCTCTATATACTTCTAATTAAAAAAAAAAAAAACAACTTTGTAGGCCTCATCTTATATGAAAACTCAAGCAAAAATTCTGGGACTCAAGTTCAGGAATGCACATTTAAAAAAATAATTTGGGAATTTCTGAGTTAATAAGAATATTCGGGGGGGAATGAGGCACAGAGAGATTAAGATCTTAAAAGGATCTTCCCTCCTTTCAGAATTAGATTAGTAAAATAACTAAAGAAACAGAAAATAAGAATTTCAAAATGCCATAAAAATGAAATAGTTACTTAACCTTTAAAATATCTCCAGGGAAAGATATGAAAAAGAAATCATTTATATAGTTATTGTGACAATATTTTTACCTGTGGTAGAAAACTGGCAATAATTGATAATAAGCAAACTAGTACTTAATGTGTATTAGTGAGTTTTAATAAATGTTTTACAGCCACAATATTTTATCCCTGTTTCACATAAGGTACAATGTAGTAAAAATTGTTTAATCTGCATATAAATATTCCTTATGCTTTAATCAATTTTTAAGTGCTGAAAAAGGAGAGACAACTTACTGTATAAACTACACCTTCAGCTGCTTCTAAGAACTAAGCCTCAGGGAATTCAGAACCGATGTAAGTAGAACTTGAAGCATTAATTACCTCAGGGCAAATCTCCCAAATGCTTTGTAAAAAGCAAAGAAGCCACATGTATGCCCTGAGCCCCCTCTTCCAGCTACATGTTTTCTGGTAGCATCTTTGCTCCTGCCTTAAGATAACAGGGTGCCCACCCCCTTCTTCACTGTTCTAGCTCTGTCTCCAGAGCCCAGACTGCCCTACTTGCCACTGTAGTCTGGTCTCCATAGCTCTTAACCCAGCTACACATCAAAATTATCTGGGGAACATTTGAAATCATACCAGTGCTAGGGCTCCAATCTCAGAAGTTCTGATTTAACTTCTCTGAAGTAGAAGTTGAACACCATTTTCACTGTTAGGTTTTAAATTTCCTTTTTTTTCATTCTTAGGTTTTAATTTCTCCCAAATGATCCTCAACTGTAGCCATGGTTAAGAAACATTAGCCAAAAACAAATGTTAAGGTAGCAAATAACATGCAAGAACATATAAACTGTAGTGGGCTTCAGGAGACAAACTAATTTTTGGAGAAAGAGTATGGTATCTTATTTAAGAGTTTTATAGATTTTTCAATTCTAGACAACATGTCATCAGATTTCTGATTTGTGACCAAAAATGTTTACTCATTAAGGCCTTGGATGAGTTGAGTAAAACAAGAGATTCTGCAGATTAACTGTTTAACTAGCTCAAAGCAGTACTCTGTATCTTGTACATGGTGAGTCTTGAAAAGTTTTGTAGTAGATGGACAAATTCATTTTATTATTTCCTCTAGACTTTTCCATACTGTGCAGGAACATTTGAAAACTAGCAGCTCCCCTGAAGTGTCCTCAAAGGACACTTCTCCTGTGGAATGGTTATTGGGTCAACAAAAAACAAATATTGTCAAATTCATTGTTAATTGTGTAACCCAACTTTTTTGAAGCCTCCCTGGTTCACCTCTATTTCTCACTAATCATAATTAATTCCTGACTTGCCATTGCTCCTAGAACTCCAGCTTAAGTTGCCATGTTCTTTGCAAACTATGAAGACTGAAGAAGCAACTGAATCATTTTTCAAGACCAGCAATGTGTGTTTGTTTGTTGTGTATGGGTTGGGGGAACTCTGCAAGTGGTACTTCCCTGATCTCAAGAAGCAATAAGCAGGAATTATCACTAACAACAAAATTGGGTTTTTGGTGTTACTGTTAAGACACTATATATCCATTTTCCTTTTCTGGTTGCACTATATATGTTTGATGCTGGAACCAAAGAACTATGTATATTGTTCAAGAAAAAAAATTAGTTGGCCAATATACACAGTAGATAGTTGTTATAAAGTACATGAATTTCATTCCATTACTTCTTTTGTAATCAATACTTAATGCAGATAAAATAAACACAATTCTGTATAAGCAATGTGGAATCATATAACAGACTAGATAACATGAAAATATTTCATTAAAATATGTCTCCAAATGCTGGATATTTTATGCTGTATTTATTTAAAATGCATAACGGAGTTTTAATGTTACTGAATCCTAAGAGAAAAAAAATATGGGAACTAAGAAGTAGAATGATAAAGTTCTGTAGTTTTCATTATAGTGGTTGGTGTTAGAAGGGCAATGTAAGTTTGAAATAGCAAGTGAGACCTTTAGGTTCAAGAGAATGGATTGGTGGTCTTAGTGAGGAATATGATTGGGAAATCATCATCTTTCCTAAGATTCCAGGCCTTCTGTCTCTTTGTCAGATGCCCATTTATATTTAGTACATGCGCTGAGGAATCCACAACAAAGGGAAAAAAATGGCGTAAATGGTCTGGAACCAGTAGTACTGTTGGTGTCCCTCATAAGAGCCAGAGTGAAATTGATCTGAAGGGATATATTACACACACACTTTCATAGGATTTCCACAGATAAAGACCCATCAAACAAGAACTCACAACTAATACGTACAAAATATGTGAATAAATGTCCTACCACCAGTAAAATAAGGACACTTGTGTGTGAGTGCTGTACACACACATAACAGGATTAGACTTCAAATAATTTCAGTTAATATAATTATTTGACAGAGATTGTAAAGTAAGAATATATAAAATTTTGAGTCATTTACCTGAATAACTTTTAAATATGAAAAGGAAACACTATACAGAGAGACATAAAACAGGAATATTGGGGGGAAAATAAACTTTGAGAAATAGAAATGGAAATTCTAATCAAAATTTAAACTTAAATATATGAATTTAAGAAGCCAATTTCAGTCAGCCAAAGTGACACATGCCCATAATCCCAGCTGCTTCAGAGGCTGAGACAGCCTCAAAAATTTAGCAAGGCCCTAAGCAACTCAGCGACACCTCCCTCAAAATAAAAAATAAAAAGGGTTCAGTGTTTAAGTGCCCCTGGGTTCAATCTGTGCTATTATATATAAATAATAATAAAATAAAAAACCAGTTTCAAACAGCTTATAATTCTACTTGTAAGACTTGACATAGGTACAATAGAATTCCAGAAGAAAAGAAAAACAGATGTAGTGAGATGTAGAAGTACTTGTCATGATGATGAATTAGCTTAACAGAATAATGAAAAGCGCAGTCTTATACTTATGAACAAAAGTTCATCTTGAAGAGTTAAAACTAAGTCTGTACCTAAATATGTTTGTTTGAAATCTCAAAATCCAAAGACAAAGGAAAGACTGCAGAAATAACCCACCAATCAAAATTCCTTGTACTGAAGGGAGAATTGCCCAAAGCACCAATATCAAGAGAAAGCAAATTTCATTTTTGATATCACAGATCATTCTAGCATATTAAATAAAAAAGAGGCTTTTGAAGCTGGAATGGTGGTGGCTCAGCGATTCCCACACTTACCTGGCATGTGCAAGGATGTGGTTTCAAACCCCAGCACTACGTACACAACAAAGTGTTGGAGCAACAAAATCCACACAAAAAACTAAATGAAATTGATTCTCTCTCTCTCTCATTATCCCTCTCTTTCCAAAAATAAAAATAAAAAGAGGATTTTGAATGAAGTTGTACTAAATGGCTTCATGCAAAGTTGGTACGATGTTTAAGAAATATTTTTTGTCTAGAATATTATTGAAACAAAGAATATAAATCAAAGATAAAATGATTTTAGGATCTATTTCTAAAACTCCCTAAAGATAGAAGCTCTTATTAACGAATAAATAAATAAATAATGTTACAAAGGGCTTAAATATGGGTATATACAGATATACAACAAATATGTGTTGAATAAATATACAAATGGATGATATAAACTATATGAAGATGGCTCACATTAGGTCAGATTAGGCAGGATCTTGTTAGCCAATCAATAGTCAACATATAATTAAGGATCTCAGATATGTTCCTGTGCACCTCTACTTACATATAAATTAGTACACAGCATTATTCTAGAGAGAAAGGCCTTCTTCTCAGCTGTACAATTCAGGCTAAATGAGACATATGTGGAGCTAATTTCCTGTTTCATTACCTTCCTTATCTTGCCCCTATACTGAACCTCAAACATGGTCAGCCTCTTATAAATGAACACTATTAGGTTCAATTATTTCTACTAAAATGCCAAATAGGCATTACTAAACATCTCTGCTTTCTACAAAAGTACTAGATAAACAGAACAGTAGGACTGGGAAAGACCATGTAAAATGTATGGCATGTTGTATGCAGGGCACTGACAAAAAAAAAAATTTTTTTTTAAAGAAAATACTGCAGCAGTTAAAGTGCCACCTCCGTTTGCATGTGACAGCAGTCAACTTTTGACCAACTCAAACCTTGAAGCTTGTATATCCTTTTTAAAAGTACACATGCTTAAAGACATTCACCTTAATAAAGAAAATTACATGAAGTTTAAAAAGCTAAGTAAAGCTGGGTGCAGTGATGCTTGCCTGCAATCCCAGCAGCTTGGAGGCGGAGGCAGGAGAATCGCAAGTTCAAAGCCAGCCTCAGCAATTTAGCAAGGCCCTAAGCAATTTAGCAAGACCCTGTCTCAAAATAAAAAATAGAAAGGGCTGGGGAGATGAATCAGGAGTTTCAATACCAAGAACACCCTCCCCTCCCAAATAGCTAAGTAAGAGTGCAGACTTTCCAAACAATTATTTTTTTAAGGTTGGAGGGGGAACAGACCTATTTACAGCTGGTTCATCTGCTTTCTCTGAGATTTGAACAGTGTGCAAAGCATAAGCAGTCCTTGATGCACAGAGCAAACCACTTTAAAAAAAAAAGGGATATTGCTCTCAGATTTTTATTTTCAATTAAGAACTTCATATATTGCTAGGCTTTTTTGTTTAATTTTGAGAAACCTCTGCCTGACCGCTTAAAATACTAATCTAGGGAAAAGATGTAAACAGAAGTACATTACACTGACATCATTTCCCTATTTACCAGCTGCACATGAATAAGTCCCTGTCAAGATGCAATACTCTTTAATTTTGGTACTTAGCAGAACAGCATTGTTAAGGATGTTGTCTGGACATCACCATGAAAGCAGATGTTTCTCCTAGGATTGTACAGGTGAGTGAAGCAAGAGAGGTCACTGGTATCACAGAGTTGTCAGGGAAGGAAGCCCTCTCTTTCATCAATCTGTCAATCAGTACCTCGTAGAAAAGACTCAGATGGCTGTAAGTGCTTTCAAAGAATAAAGTTGGGAAAGAACATGGAGAAGTTGAGGAGATGATTCATGTCTAGATGGAGAGAATTTAGAGATTGGAGACAGAGACGGAATGGTAAAACAGGAAGTTGGGTTTTATATAATTTTAAGACAATTACAAGTCAATGTAAATGATTCAAGTGGGGAAATGATAGAATTTGAGCTGTGGTTTTAACATCTCTCTGTCACCATCCAGGTAATGGAGGCAATAGTAAACTGAGATCAGCAAAGATGTGGTTCTGGAATTTCAATAGACCCATGGAGGAGATCCAGACTGGGCAGTGGCATTGGCCGTGGAGTGAAAGGGGGAACTTGCAGTGTGAAAGATAGGGATGGTGCGCATTGCTGATGGATTGGCTTCTCAGGAAGGAAAGGAAAAAGTGAAATAAACTCTTGGGCTTGAAAAGGTAGGGAGATGATGATGGTGCTTGCAGAAATAAGCAACTTTAGCAGCTGTGAAATATTTAGTAAAATTGTTGTGATGTACATTTAAGTAATAGAACTTTATAATTTGATTATGTCTATTATAATCTCAATTCTGTTGCAATATTCCCCATATGCATATGCATAGTACTGGAAGATTATGTGCTCAATTTCTCTGCACTAACAGAATACCTGCATATTCTCCTCCTTTCACTCTTTCTTAATTGATTTCCTACTTGGTTTATTTCAAAGTTAAAAATACACGTGCAAGGGGCTGGGAGCGGTGGCTTAGCGGTTACTGTGCTTGCCTACCATGCATGAGGATGTGAGTTCAAACCCCAGCATCACGTACACAAAAAAGTGTCTGAGGAATGAAATCACATGAAAAACTAAATAAAAATAGCTTCTCTCTCTCTCTCTCTCTCTCTCTCTCACTGTCCTCTCTTTCAAAAAAAAATACACATGCAATACCTTGGTAACTTTATTGTTAAAAGTTAAGCAGCCATTACACAACACCTGGAAAATTTTCAAGAACAAAGGTTAAAATAAAAAATACTCATAGTCTCATAGTCCCATAGTTATCCAGATACACATCAAGGCTCTATGCACATATTTTCAAAGCAGTTTTTTGAATGTTTGAATGTGCGTATATAGACACATATTTATTGAGAGTAAAAATAAAATCATAAAATACACCCAAAGAGAAAAGTAAAGAAAACATGAAGGAAAGAGGCATTTGTTACTATAAATATTCAGAGATAACTAATTTCTTTAGAAGAATGAAGACCCAAGTTATGGTCTATTATGAAGTCCATTGCATGAATGTCCCATAATAGGATTGGCATATATTTTAAAATATTTATTTTCTATCCTTAATAATTTTAGAAACCACTATAGCCTATAACTTTTTCAACTAACTGTGCAGACTCTACTAATGATTTTTCTGTTTACTTGGGAGCAGAGTGATATAAAAAAATAAGTGGTAACGTAATCATTGCCATGCACCTATAAAACACATTGCAATAACTCTCAGGGTATGAAGCATAGGAGGGCTGTCAAGTTTTTTGAGAACTAAATTAAGCACTATTCTAAGCACTTTTGTCAGAGATAGTCTAATTGCATATTTGCAGAAAATTTATGTTTGAAATAACAACTCTTTGGGGAAAATGCATCTTAACAGTTGCTTGTGACATTAAATAATTGCTGAAAATATAAAATTATCTCTTAAGGATACATGACCCTAGAACACAGCTATTTGAAGATGCTTTATAAAAACAAATTAATTTCTATTGTATTTGCATTTCTGTCATCAATTTTAGTTGTAAAGCATTTTAATAAATTGTATTCAATGACTGAATAACTTCCAAAACCAACGAGGAATGTAATATAAAAATGAAAGACCAGCCACTGGAAAATAGGGGAAAAGTTCAAAATGGAAATTGAATGTTAGAAAATATTCCAGTTGATGATAATAAAGTCATCTGAATAATTTAAGACAAACCAGACTTGCATTGAATTGGTAATATTTACCTCCCCCTTGTTGAAACTGAAAATGAGTTCACTCTGAACTACAATGACCATTTAAAAATGAACTAGTAGAACAAATTCATTTTAAACCCTTTATTCCATGACTTCTCCTCTTCCATGTTCCTTACTGTTCTTCTTTTCTATAAAGTATAAAATATTGTTCACATGAAGCATTATCGTGTACTTTATGGAGGAGGTGAAAATGTTTATTGGGTGATTAAAAGCAAATGTCCAATGGGGTGTGTATGTGTGTGTGTGTGTGTGTGTATGTGTGTGTAGAGTGTGTGAACTTAAACTTCTAAAATCTGAAAGGAAAAAGTTATTTGAAGCAGGAATGGGGGCAAACAGAAAACAAAGCAAAAGTGACTGTATATCACTGGAATTTCAAATGTTAAAGTTTAATTAAAAGTTACTCTCTATTAATGTCTAATTCATTTTATACACTATTTCTGTGTTTCAGTTATATTCTTTCTTCTTTTGTGTACATTCTGCTAAGACGATACCCTCATTCTCAATGTGAGTATTGATGAAATAAGTGCCTCATTGTGAGGTGGCCTTTCTCTCTGTAAGAATGCAGCTAAAATCCCATATAAATTAAGAGAAGCAATTTTAGCAGACAATTTATTTGTTATCATAAATAAGTCTACAGCACTGGTAGCAATAAAGTTCTTTGATTACTTGTGTTTTTCAATTATAATTGTCTTTTCTTTGATTAACTTGTTTTTCAAATATAATTGTCTTTTTTGGCCTCCTGATAGGCTATTTAAGAGCTTCAGTTAGGTAAATCACAGATGTAGCAATGTTTTAGCATCCATTAGTGTTTTATTTCTGGTTTCATCATTAGCAAATTTCTTCACCAATAATATCCATCTTCATTTTAATGTCTGTAGGAATCACCCTTCACCACCTTCTAAAACAAACAATTCGAAGAAAGCCAGAAAATAATCTGTGTTTAGTGACATGTAGTTTTGACAGGTATGCTGCATGAAAATGACACATTTGAAACAGATGTGCTGATTGTATTACATTCTGGAATTCCCAGAGAAAGTGAATTGATGTGCAAATCTATTATCACAATGTGACCTCTTAGTCACATATATGCTTGCAGAACAACAAGAGATGTCTTCTTTGACCAGTGCCACCCATTATACCAACTAATATTCAGTGTTATCTTGGCTGTGTTCAAACAGTGGCAGAGCTTAAGCATTACTGTCATTTCTCCTATTTCAATGACCTAAATACTTGTCACTGTGAAATGGACTATCTCAAATGAAACCACATTTCCATGCGGGACTCACACATCCATCTGCCTTTACATTGGTCATGACATTCTTAACAATCCATCTCACATATAAAATAACTTTCTCCTTTTATGCTTAGGTCTTTTTCCCATCAGAAGCCAGGAATATCTTTCTTCTATAAGTCATCTTTCAAGTTCTGATTTATTTTCTGCCTCCACCCTGATGCTTTCTCTGTTCTACCTATTCCCTTGTTAGTGTTTTCGTTTCTTCAACTTCGATGACATCCTGTAGGTCTACATTGCTTAGCTTACACTTTAACTTAAAATGTAAATTCCAGTGCCTTTACTCTGATTGTGTTAGTAAAATGCTTGTCATTTAATTAATAAACTGTCATTCTAAACTTTTCATAAAATTAAATGTTTATACATGAGCATAAATATTAGGTCATTAGGAATTTCCTGCTTTGGTAGATGAAGAATGGTTGAAATAGTCAACTTCACACGGATTCAAAATGATATTGTATTATTTCATCTTCATATTATTTGGTGGTTTTTGGCCTCTTTCTTTCATTAGCAATCCTGGCACTCTTAATGGTATGCCTTATTTTTTTTATGTGAAAACAAGATTCTTAGTATTCCTCCCACCCTGGCGCTGCTTCTAACAGATGTGACCTTAGAGGTCTTCCTCTATCCTTCCTCTAAAGGGAAATTTAGAACTTTGTTACTTTCTAAAAATCCCTCCAAACTCGGTAGGATGGCATGATTTTCTACACTCTCAATTTTAATGTTTACTTGAACATATCACTTTTATTTGAAATTTGTATATTTAACAAAATAAGACATTTTTTAGTTCTCTATGTCTATATACCTTTATTTTTGAATACATGTAATCCACTAAAATTTTCTATATTTTCCCCTCTGAAGATTTTATTTTTGTTAAGTTGTTTTTGGTTGGAATTTTTTTGTACAAAACTTTACTCAAAAGAGATGTGTGGGTCTTTGGTCCCCTCTTGAAGTTCATTTACTGGCTTTTGACCTTGCTGAGTGTTCCTCCTGTCTTCCCCCTGGCTCTTGGTTCCCATAGATAATGATCATTTTTAATCATGGCTTTATCTTTTCTTGGAATTCAGTTTGCCTGCTCTTCTTTGGGGAGTGATATCTGAATTGGTGCAAGGCCATTCCGTTACCTTCCCCATACTGACACATCAGTAGGAAGCCTCTCAGCCGCTAGCATTGGCAGTGACAAAGGTTAGTGCCCTGGCTAGTGCACCTGGTTTATGGAGCAGCCAGTTATTGATTCAGGATGCTCCAGTCTGGTGTGTAGGCTTCCCTTGGCCCATGGAGGATTAATTTCATATTCTCTTCAGGCCCAGTTGAACCTTGTAGTTAATTTATATATCAACTTGGCTAGTCCCAGTGTCCATAAATCTGGTCAAATATTTTTTCTGGATGTTTCTATGAAAGTGCTTTTGAATACAATTAACATTGAAATTGGTGGACTTGGAGTAAGGAAAATTACCCTCCCTGAAGTGGTGGGCCCAATCAAACCAATTGAAGGCCTTCTCTGAGCAAAGACTGACTTCCCAGAGCAAGAAGAAATTCTGCCATCAGACTGCCTTTGGACTCAAAATGCAACTCTTCCCCATTTTTCCTATCTATTGGTCTCCACCATCAGATTTTAAATTTATCAAGTAAAACAATCATGTAAGCCAATTCCAAAATAAATCTCTCTATATAAATATATACGCACATGGTTTTCTCCTCTGGAAAACCCTGACTCAATTAAGCCTTGGTCACAACATCCTAGTCCCAATCTCCCAATCTCTCTCTCTTTCTCACTCTCTCTCTTTTTCAAAAGAGGTATTTGGTATTTAGAACAATCACTACCATAAAAATGACCATAGTGCACAGTGTCTAAACGTATGATATGTTTATTTATCCCTTCTGAATAATGACCAAAGGGTGGTTCATAAACAAGACTTGCTGTGTTTTGTACCACTTCCCTGTTTTATTCTGGCCACAGAATTTTAACCATGGCTTACAATCAGAACCAAATGGGAATATCAGGCCTTGAACTGCCTGTACACCAACACTGATGCTGACTCTACTAGCCAGTCACACCCTCGCTTCTAGGGTGTTTTTGCCTATGAAACAATGACAGATTTAGGGAGAACAAAAGTAGTAGAAGCTGACTAGATATAAAAAAGATAGTTCCACACTAAACAGAGATTTAAGAGATGTTCCTTGGGCATCTACAAAGAGCTATAAGATGAGTAATGAAAACTGTTTAGCTTTCAAATGCTCCTGAAATCCAGGAATAGTGCTAATAAAAGTATTTTTCTGCTTTTCAGCACTTTTCTGATAATTGTTAAAATAAATTTTTATTAGCTGACTAAGTATTTAGTGAATTTGTTCCTGTCGATATACAGGAACTAATATATCACTATTTCAAAAAAAAAAAAAATCTGAGGACATCTTTAAACAATCCTGAAACCTTATACAGAATGTCTATCTCATGAAATAGATTATATTGTTCTTTCTTAAACATATTTTTTCTTTGTAACATCACATTATGAATATCTTTCAAATAAAGTTAACAAATTTTCAGTTAAAAGTATAACTTTTCGTGTAGCTATATGAACTTCAAAAATCATACTACAAGCATTTACTTGTTTGCTTTTACAATACTATGATTTTGATTAAAATAAGTTGAATGCAACTTGTAATGGCTTATATTGATGATGATAAATGTGTGCACGATAGCTTATTTTAATGCAAGAGTATATAGAAAACAAAGAAATCAGAAGAATCATTTACGTCTGTGTATATATCTAAAGTGATGTCCATATATTTACTGAGGTGGGGAATGGAGTCCTAAATTGAATCTGCTTATCCTGACTGGTGAGATGTAGCTCATCAGATGAAGCAGCATAGTGGTATCTGCTGGTTTAAATCCATTCTCTTGAGCATTTTCAGTCAGTTACTGTCTATCTGATGTTGGACTCTAGTCTAATTTGAGACTTTTACAGAAGAGTCCCTTTAAGAGAAGATCTTTTTTGATTGAAGAAGCTGTTTTGTATGAAGCTTTCTGTGTGAGAGAGAACCACAAACTGTGTTATTGTGTAGTTGCCTCAGTGCCTTGATGACAAAGTACAATACAAAGTAGAGGAGAGACACACTCTCCCTGCTTCTCCAAGGATCCATCAGGTGGAAGGCTGTGAAAAATGCAGGAGAATTCTTTAGCAACATGTTTTGTGAGGCTTCAGGGGCACTGGCAAATGGGATCCCAGTGCTTGTGGCTGCAAGATGGTGAACTTGAGTGTCTGTCAAACGTGGTTTGTCTTTGCAGTGGTCAGAGTAGAAGAATACTGACATTACAGTTTGATGAACTTGCACATGACTCCTAAGGTGTTCAGAAATGTGAAGAGGAGATGGTGAGCATATATCCAGTGAAGAGCAAGTCAGAGACATTTGGTTGTCACTGTTAATAGTCTCTCTCTCTCTCTCTCTCTTTCTCTCTTTGTGTGGTACTGATGATAGGATCTGGGGCAGTTCTACCATTGAGTTACACCCTTATTGTTACTTTTCATTTTTTATAGTGACACAGAATCTCACTAAGTTGCCAAGGATGTCCTCAAAGTTGTGATTTTCCTGTTTTGGCATTCTGAATATCTGAGATTATAAGCATGCACCACCACATCTGGCTCATATGGTTTCATTTTAAGATTGATGGGGCATAGGAAAACTCAAATTACCTGGATTATAAATATAAAATACTGTACATGTGAAAGTCAATAAAGGCATAAGAATAAACAATCTTATGGTGATGGCATCAGTTTGTGTGTATATAATCTATAATCAATTAACTTCACATATATGTGAATATATATATTATCATTTGACATTTCTGAATTTATTTATGTTAAAATAAGATTACAGATATTTGATTGTCTCCACTTCATAGGATTTTTGTTAGCCAAATTGAACCAATGGGTTGAAATCGCTCTACACATGTGAACTCTATGCATAAGGACAGAACAAAATGAGAAATTTTAGTATAAAGAATAGAGGATTTGTAGTAAAAAATGTTACACATTCATAAGTGTGATTATAACTTTTCAAATTTGAATAATACATTTAATGCTTTTAATTTTGTTAGAAAAATACTTGTAATGCATCTGTCAAAAGGTTTGTAACATATTTTATTGTGCTGCATAAAATTACTTCTATGATTATAAAGCACAACTAAAAATTAAATATCAATCCAATAATTTCTTGTTTATAAATATTTTGACCCAATTTCAAAAGTTATTATTTAATGATTATTATTCCTGAAACAACAGCAAAAACATTTTTGTGTACATGAGTGAATTTGACATATAACATCTATTTCCAAATTAATATATACTACTAAATTCTGTTAGATTGCTATGAAGATCAATGTGTATTAAGTTAATCAAGTCATTCTAATCCAATTTGGATCCCTAAGGCTCTGTTGGTCACCATGGAAATTCAAATCATTATTAAATGCCTAATAATACTAATTTTATTATGCTCTCCTAATCATTTCCCACCATTATATCAAATATTGTGCTAAATTTAAACCATTAAGTTGTATTTTTTCTGTTATGTAATAAAGTGTATGTTGTATAAATAATGTAAGTTTGTTATATAAATTGGGACTGAAAAATTGTCCATTAAAATAGTTTAATTTTGGGGCTGGAGCAATAGCTCAGCAGTTACGGTGCTTGACTGGCATGTGTGAGTACGTGGGTTCAATCCCCAGTACCACATACGCAACAGAGTGTTGGAGCAACAAAAGCCACATGAAAAACTAAATAAAGTTGATTCTGCATTTCTCTCTCACTGTCCCTCTCTCTTTTAAAAAAAAAAGTATAATTTCTGTTATGGTTTGGATATGAGATACTCCCCAATGCAGGAATAGTTGGAGGAAAAATGATTAGATTATGAGAGCTGTTGGTCCTGCCTACTTTGAATGGAGTAACAGTGTTGACTAAAGGCAGGTACGGAATGACTGGAGGAGGTAGGTTACTGGGGTATGCTCTGGAGGAATTCATCTTCCCTACAGCCCCTTCCACTTGTCCTCTGCTTCCTGTCACCAAGAGCTGAGGAGCTTTCCTCAGCCCATTCCTCCACCATTCTCTCTCTCATTTTGGGCACACAGCAATGTAGTCTGTTGACTGGACTGGAACCTCTGAAACTAGGAGTCCCAAACAAACTTTTTGTCCACTAAGTTCTCTCATCAGGTGTTTTGAATATAGTAATGAAAAACGGACTAAGATAATCCCTGTTCTGGGACCATTAATGTCACATTTCTGTGACTAAGAATTGTCAGAGAAACAATTGCTTTTATCCAGCAAGAATTCTGTTTGAAAACCACTGATACTCAATCAAAAAGCATCACCCTAAAATGGCATGCTTTTTTTTTTTTTAAAGAAAGAGGGACATTGAGAGAGAGAGAGCGAATCAATTTTTATTAAGTTTTCCATGTGGCCTTCATTGCTCTGAGACTCCATTGTGTACATGGTACTGAGGATTGAACTCTAGTACCTGCACATACCAAGCGAGCACCATAACCACCATGCTACTGCTCCAGTCCTGGGAATGCATGGTTTTGAAGTCCATCTCCAGAGCTGGCTCTTGCCTTCTCTAGTAGGTAAACACACATTTCTTCTGTAGCCCTCATTAGGTAATGGAGACAAAAAGGCCCGTAACTAATTACTGATAAATTTGTAACAGTCTCTGGATATGAATTTTGGAGACTGTCCAAGTAATTACTTGAATTTCCATGAAATTATGCATAGAATATAATACTTTGCTATAATGATAATCTGAGCTCAAGAGAATTATGGTGCCTCAAATCGTGGGAGATTCTAAGCTATCATACCTTTAACATGTTGCAAAACTTTGTTAATGGTGACATTACTTTCCATGTAGGAAAAGTTTCATTCTCAAATTTCAGTTCTTTTACTCTTCCCCCTAAAGCTTATACTTCCTACATAAACACTTAAATAGTGACTGTAAATCTAAGTATGACTTCTCTCTTTCTATTAAAAAGTAAAGCCACAGTGACAGTAGCAAATCTTGCTTCACGAAGTATCAAGCTTCTGTTAGAACTGGAGTTTAGGTAAAAATATTTGATGTAGTGGGTATAAGAGTTTTCAGTGTGGTGAGTTGAGTTTTATATTTCGTGATCACTTAACAGCTGGACCATAAATGGTTAAAACTAGGAAAATAAATGAAGTATAAGTTGTTAGGAAAATGCATGTTAGGCATAAAATTGACTTAACCTTAGTCCTTTTGATCTTTAGATTTATATTTGTTTTTCTGGGTGTTTCTCATCTTATTCTTTTGGGCTCTTATCAGAAAGTATCTGCCTTCAGTCAAATATTTTCTTTTGGCTTCATGGTTAAGATCTAATCATATGACTCCTGACAAATGTGGGGCATTTAGAGCCAGAAACAATTTGATAACCATCACAACTACTACCATATGAAAGTGAATTTGACAATATTAAGAGCATAACATAGTTTGGGGCAAGAAGCTCAAAAAATATTTGTCCTGTAATATAAAGGCTAAAGGAGTGAGAGCTATATTTAAAGTATAAATTTACATAAAGCTCCCCAGGAAACTCTTTTTTTCCCCAAGAGTTTACCTACACGGACTGGATTTGAAGGCATAAGCAAAATTATAATGGTTAATTTAAGTAATAGTCATATTGGTGCAGAAATCAGGAGTCTATGAATAAGTAAATAGATACCACTTTTTGAGCAAAGGCTTCAGACCAGATACTTTAATTATGCAATTTAATTAGCACCTAAAATATCTGTGATAGGTGTTATCTAATCAAACTACATTTTACTAATGAGACAAGTCTAATTAATCTCTTTCATTTTAGTTCATGGAATGTTGATATTTCTGTATAGAGAGAAATTAGTTTGCAACAAATAGTTAAATTGAATTATTTTAAATGCTAACACTGTCTACTATATTTTTAATATATACTCATTGGAATTTAATAAATCTCTTGAAATATTCCTGCATTGCTATGTTCATATTGTTAGATTCAAGGGATATTTTTCCCTAGGTAATTTTCATTCAATTTAGTTTCAGCCAAATTTTATTCTATTTTTAGGCATATAAATGATACATCTTAAGAGAATACTCACAATCTTTTCATTTCCATTTTACATTTTCATGATTATACAGTGACTGTTGAAGGAAACATTACATTAAAAGTTAATTTTAATCTAATGAATAACAATGAATGTTATTTTGGTACTACTTCCCCAAACTGACCACCTCCCAACAAAGTTCATTATGAAGTTTATTGAGAACACATCATAGATATCTAAATTATAGTAAATTATTAACAACAAATATTTCATTGTTGTTAGTAATGAAAAGATGCCTGACAATGTTTGTAAAAGACATGAGGCATCAATAGAAGATGACCAGGAACCACTGTGATTATGGCAAAATTTTCTCTTCTCCTTTCTGAAAGCAACTTAGTGGCAATCTCTCCCAAATGGAGAACATTTATGTTTCCCATTCTGTGTGGTTGGCAATCTTGTTCAATTATGTAGAATAAAGACATTTAGGAGCAAAATGGGTCCCTGATCAGCACTAAAGGGATCCTTTGTTTAAAGGATCTTAGGCAAGCTGACTGTTAATCATTTAAAGCATGGTAAATTCCTTCCTCTCAAATCAGCTTTTAATGTATACCCTTTAAAGGTTTGGCTACAAATATCAGCAGCAATTAGTATGAACCTTTAGTAACAGATCATGAAGTTTAAAGGGGCATGAGATGCAATCTCCAGAAGAGTAAAATAACAATCATGTTATGTCAAGATTTCACAATACTTTCCTAATGTAGAGGTCCTAATATTCAAAAAAACCCAATTCAAATGATTCAAGGTAATGTTATGACTTAGATCCCTACAGTTAGTGAATGCATTTGATTGAATTATAACTTTTAAAAAACTTATTAACCTTAAATACAGGGGCTGGAGCAGTGGTTGGCAGTTACTGTTCTTGTCTGGCATGTGCAAGGATGTGGGTTTGAACCCCAGCTCCATCCATATACATAGCGAAATGTCAGAGCAAGAAAAGCCACATGAAAAACTAAAATAAAATTTTTATGATTCTCTCTCTCTCTCACTATCCCTCTCCCTTTAAAAAAAACTCATTAACCTTAAATATAGATTTGTAAATAGATTAAAAGATAATTTCTCAAAAAATTTAACAGGGCAAAGGAATAGAAATGCATGAATGGATTCAATCTGTATATGATAATATGGTGATCCATGGGTATTGATATATGATCAGAAGAGCTTAGGAAGGTGAGAGTGAGTGGCTTTGTGGAGATATGGGAGAAAAGGGCTGGAGACAGCAGGAAGAGCAAGTGAAAAATCCTGAAGCAGGTGTAGCATATTTGAGGAAGAAAGGAGGAGAATGTAGCCAGACCACAATAAACACTGACCAATGGATGAGGTCAGTGTCAGGCGTAGCTTATATTGGGCCTTGTAGATCATGGAATGAACTTGGATTTGGTTTTAAATCTCATGATCAGCCTTTTCAGACATTTGAAAAGAGGGGTGAAATAATGTGGTTATATATCCTTAGAGGATTCTTGTGGCATCTAATTGAAGAGCTATGGGGCAATGAAATCAGCTGGGAGGCTACTGAAATAGTTTAGGCAAGATAGAGTACTGATTCAGATCAGAAAGTCAGTGATCTGTGAAAGCCCCTTTGACACACTACCGGGTTTTCAAAAGCCACTGCAGTACAATTTTGTCTATCAGTTTTTTACACAGCTTGGGGCAGTAGTTGGCATATTATGTTGTGTAAAATTATTTCTTGAATGACTGAAAGAATGAATGAATAAAATTTCAAAAGCACTAAAAACCTCAGCTATTCGGACTTATAAGTCTGATTAACTAAGATAAACGGAAGTAGTGGAAAGGTTAGATGTAATTTTATAGCACTCCTAAGGCTTACAGTGAAATTCATGATTGATTATGATTATATGAGGGTATAACTTATTTCAAAGCATAAGATCGAACAGAAGGGCTCAAAGCAGGGTTTTTTTAAAATGTTGAGTTTACTCATGAAAATCCAAAACTGGTGATATGCATAGTGAAGATGCATGGGCTAAAATTAAAAGAATGGGTAGGAAAATTTTTCAAATTTCAAGACTAAAAATAAATGTTTCTTTCTAGAAATATAGATCAATGATTTTAATAATGGTAATGACTGTTAAAATGCATGTGCACACCACACACACAAAAATATACACTACTCTGAATGGATTATTGTAAAAGTGTTTTGCCATTTAGAAAAAGATGTTTTGAAGACTAAGGAAAATCACACATTAATTAAGAAGGCGTTATCTAAACTAATTGCATTTCCTTCTTAAGGCTCAGCAAAGGTTATTAGATTCATTGTTAAGGGAAATGTTACTCCTTATTTCAGGAGTTTTTTGGAAGTTTTCAGCTCATATTGGTCTTTTTCCTACTCAGATGTGGAGAAATGTCAGTTGGATAGATAGCTCTACAATTTCTATAACAATTATATCCAATACATGTTGAATAATGGGTGGATATCAAATTGTATATTGTCCTTCATATTGTTTTGAAGGAATCTGAATTTCAGTTCTTTCATTCAATTTGTATTGAGAAGAATCAAAAGCATGCTTGTTTGCTATAGAGTAAAACTTAAGAGAATTAGTTAAACTGTTAAAAGGTGAAATTCAGTGTCAATGAATTCCAAAGGGATGTGAAACTAACAAAATGAAATGTTCTGAATGTGATTACACATAGAAAACATATGATTTAGAAAATACAATAATTCCTAATGTAATACTAAGTTAGTAGCAATTCATGAGAAAGTGATATCAGATAGTTAATTGGGTACAAGCACAACAGTAGCTGTCAGCATTTACCTTTTGCTTTAAAATTTGGCTTATCTTTTCTAGGTAGCTGGACTAGATAACCTTCATCTACAGGTAAATTTCTTTGCTTAATGCTAAACCTCAATAAATGAAGTGTAAGTATGAAATAGTAAAATCTTTGAGCCTTTTTTCACATTAATTAATATTCTTCTAATAAATTTGATAATACTTACAATTTAATTTAATGGCACAAATGTGCTAGGAAAAAATCCTGATGCTAGAAATAGTTCTTGGATCTTTCCTTTGTCTCTTTTCCACTTTTTTAATATAAGAGATCACCATTTCCTCAAAAGTGAATGCAATATCTACTTTTGCTTCATTACTTATCTGTGCTGTTTAAAAACATACACACACAAATACCATCTACTTATTAATTGCCTCCATATACACCTCCTTATGAAAGCACTTAAAGTATAATATTTCAGAATTTACCAAATATGCCACAAAGTTGTAACTGCCAGAACAAACATAAAAGCTATGTTATCAATAAAAACCTATAAAGGAATTTAATGAGGTATAGATTGCCTAAGGTGCTTTATGTGTTCATAAAGATTATTAGAGTCCATCAGGAGGCAATTTCTGAATTTTCTTATTTTAAAACAATTACAGAATTTCTTAAGTAGGACAGACATTTCAAAATATAACTGAAAGAAAGGCTAGCAAATATAAGGCACTGGATTCCAGAGCTGTAAAAAGTAAGGAAACACAGGTCAATTTAGGGTCCTAAATGATTGCTCTATCCCAGGAGAATGGTTCAAGTTAAGAAAGTATGTATCTATCTTTAAAATTTAGGAAGGAAAAGTGGAAAGGATAAGAGAAAACAAATAATAAAAATAAATCCATAAATAATGAGAAAAATTATTGTTTATGAAATGAACAGTCAAAAATTTTAAATGATTGATAAGATTGAGAAATTTCTGGTGGAATAGGTTAAAAAACATTTTGAAACAAATAGCAAAAACACAAAAAGGAATACAGATTTAAGCATTGCCAAGATTATAAAAACTTCAAGAAGATATTTTGAATAATTATGTTAATACACATTAATATTTAGATATAAAGGACAATTTGTAAAAAATGCAATTAATTACAGGAGAAATAGACAATCAGCTAGTTACTGTAACTAGTTTGTAACTGAGCCCAGTAATTAAAAATCTTTATTCCAACTAAATTTCAGGTCAATGTAGTGCTACCCACAGAATTTCTATAATTATTAATAAATAATTCTAATGCACAACAAACAATTATTAATTATAGAAAAACAAGTATTAATCAAGTCATTGTGTGAAGCTAACATTCTACTGTTATCAAAAATCAACAAGGATTTTCTAGGGAAGAAAAATGTATTGCCAATTTTCTAAAGATTTCAAAATGCCAAACAAAATATTAGCAAATTGAATTCAGTGATAAATAAAATGACAAATTTAATACAGGGTTGCAAATTTGATTTCCATTCAAAAGCAATTCATGTAATTTATTCAAATAACAGATTATGGCAGAAAATTTATTTTCTAATTCACTAAATGCAAATGCTAAGCTTTATAAAACTAATATTCCTCTAGCTTAAAAAAATTCATATACTGTCAGTAAACCAGATCCAGAAGCAACATGATGAAGTGAATTGTTCGACATAAATATAAGTAGTATTTGTCATATCAGTAAAGATGATAAAGTGTACTTACATTAAATAGATGAATAGATGGATAGATAGGCAAAATGAAACAATTATAAAAAGATATTTAATCATAAAAATCAAGAATTGCTATAATTATCCACTGTTCAGCATTACACTAGAGCAGTAATTAGCCCTAATTTTATCAATACACTTTAGTGTATTAATTATTGACATTTATTAATATCAAATTATCCTTTCTATATTATATTTATTTGCTGCTTATTTACTAACTTTAGGGATGAATTCATAATTTTATTCTTAGACTTATTGTTAATCATTGAAAACTAATATGCTATGGATATATTACGCATTTTCTATATTATTGACATTCCACTTTTGTAGCTGGTATATGAAAATATTAATAATTTAAAAATCACTTTGAACGTAGAAATCATAAGCTCTTCTATTACTTAAAATCACTTATTTATACATACTCTACATTTTCAATGTGGAAATTACAACATCTTCAGGTAATGATAGTGCTTTTAAAATGTTTTCTTTCCATTTTAGAACTTATAATTTAATTTCTTTTTGCCATTACTACGCTTGGTTATTACTCTAGTGTAATGTTGAAGAATGGATAATAATAGTAATCCTTGACTTTTTATGATTCTTCAGTGACTTTTTCAACAAGACTCCCAAAGCAAAAGAATTAGATCAAGAATTAATGAGTAGGATACCATTAAATTGAAAACCTTTTGCTCAGTCAAGAAATTGGTCAAAACTGTCAAGAGAAAACCCACAGAATGGGAGATAATCACACCTGTGATCCTCTGACAGGGGACTAATATCCAAAATTTACGAAGAACTCAAAAAACTTGATATCAAAACCACAAAAAAATCCAATCAATAAATGAGTCAGAGAGCTAAACAGAAATTTCTCAACAGAGGAAATCAAGCAAGTCAATGAATACATGATAAAGTGTTCTAAATCACTAGTAATCAGAGAAATGCAAATCAAAACTACATTAAGATTTCACCTCACTGCTGTCAGATTGGCAAAGATGAAGAATATAAATAACAGATGCTGGAGGGGTTATAGGGAAATATAGCACACTAGCACACTGTTGGTGGAATTGCAGACTGGTACAGCTGCTCTGGAAAGCAGTGAGGAGACTCAGAAAGTTGGGTATTGGTCCACTGTATGAGCCACCTATCCCTCTTCTTGGGTATTTTCCCAGAACAGCTAGGATTAGCAAATTACAGTGGCACAGCAAAACCAATGTTCACAGAAGCTCAATTTACAATAGCTAAATTATAGAATCAACCCATATGCCTGTCACTGGATGAATTGATACATATATATATGCATATATAAAATGACCATATTATGGCATTTGAAAGTAAAAGGATAGAGATGTAAGAAATTACACTGAGCAAAATTAATCAAACCCAGATACTCAAGGTTCAAATATTTTCCCTCATTTATGGAGGCTAGAAACAAACCCAGGGTTGGGTGAATGGCCAAGCTCATGTACTAGACTCACCAAATTATAAGCAACACATAATCTAGGGGCACCACGGATATGTAGGTGGCAAGGAGGAGAGAGGGAGGGAAGGTACCAAGGGATCTTGGTGGGGAATCAATAATGGAGCTTACTCTTCCCTGAAAAGTCAAATAATATTTATGAAATCATTTAATTCTGTAAAATGCACAATCATATATATATATATAAGTATACACACACACACACACACACACACACATATATATATTTGTTATAGGGGAAATATAGAAAATATAGAAGAGTCAAGAGACTGGGGTGTGGGTGATATGGGGGTAATTCTGAATTAAGATCAGGGGAATATCTTATTGTTACTACATGTGCATCTATGATTGTATAACAATTTGATTCCTCAACAAAATAAAAAAAGAAAAAGATATAAATTATTTTGATGTGTACCTGTATATTTATGAGTGACATTTATTTATTGTTTCACAGTACTGGTGATTGAACTCAGGGCCTCACATATGCTAGTAAGTGCTTTATCATTGAGCTGCATCCCTACTCCATGTGTATGTGAAATTTAAAGCTGAATTTAAAATTTAAAGGAAGGGTATAACAAGAATGGCAATACATTTACAAACAAATGAAGCAAAATATAGTCTTTCTTGATGAGCTTTACCAACGATCAATAGTAATTATAAAGATATTATACATCTTATTATTATTAGTACAGTAATTTTTACTCAAAAATCTGAACTAAGAACTCATAAGGAGGACACAAATATATAAACTTAATTTATAAGAGTTCACACTTCCATAAATAGAAGGAAAATAAAATTTGCAATAAATGTTGCTGAAGATTGAATACCTAAGTGAATGAAAACTAAATAAATACTGGACCCCTAACTAACATCATATAATAATGAAGACAAGATGAACTTAAGACCTAAATGTAAAAGGTAAAACTGTCAAGCTTTTAAAAGACAATGTAGAACACTATTATCACCTATAAGTAAAAAAAATGATTTCCGAATTTAGCATCAAAATTAAGAAGCATTTTATAAATTGTGTGTGAAGATTATTTTTAGAGTCTGAAAAAATGTGAGATAAAATATTCTTACCACATAAAACCACCAAAGTATACTATCGGGATAAATTAGGAACATCATGTAGATCAATAAGAGAAAAATATGAAAAATTGAGAAATAGAAATGCATTTTTTCTATAAAGGAAAGACAAATGAATCATAAGCATAAAAAGACATTAACCACATCAAAAAACAGTGCAATACAATTTTGAATGATAATAAGATATCATTTCATGACATCAAATGGGAAAAATAGCTGAAACCATATGAAGTGTTGACAAGGTTATAGAGCAATGAGAATTCAATCTATTTTTATTAAAGTGAAATTGATATTGCAATTTTGGGAAAAAGCTTCTCATGTCCAAAGTTGAAATGTGGTTCCCTAGACATACGAATTGATTGTTAATAAGTATTCTAAGGAAACACTGTCTCTAATCTAGCACCATGCACAGTCATGTAGTGTTATGCATAACAAATAAAACTTCTAAAGTAGCCAAATTTCCAAGTAGAGGAGAATGTAATAGAAAATTAAACAACAGTAAAAACGAACCAGATTTGCACACATTGAACATATGTGAATATTGAAAATATTTTTGAGTGCAAGAAGAACATTCTAAAATATGATTCAATTTTTAGATAGAGTTCAAGCACAGGTAAAATTTAACAGTATTTCTTTAAGAATAAAGACACAGATGGTAATAACTACAGAAAAAAGTATGAAGAAAGACAAAATTCAAGTCTTGGAGGGAACACAATCACACAAATGATCCTTTTTCTGAGCCTATGTATGGAATGAAGAGATGCTTATTTTATAAGGATCCTGTACCCACATATGTTTATGTATATTTATACATACATGTATTTGTAAATACTTTATTTATTTTAAAGAGAGAAGGACAGTGAGTGAGAGAGAGAGAGATAGAATCAATTTTTATTGAGTTTTTCACATGTTTTTCATTGCTCTGACACTTAGTTGTGTACACGGGTGCTGGGGTTTGAATCTGTGTACTTGTGCATGCCAGGCAAGCACTGTAACCACTGAGCCACTGCTCCAACCCCCTTATAAATACTTTAGTTGATAATATATTTTACTATAATAAAAAGAAAGAGGGGCTGGAGCGGTGGCTCAGCGGTTACGGTGCTTGCCTGGCAAGCACAAGGACACGAGTTCAAACCCCAGCACCACATACACAGCGAGGTGTCTGAGGAATGAAAGTCATGTGAAGGGCTGAATAAAGATTGTTTCTCTCTCTCTCTCTCTCTCTCTCTCTCTCTGTCCCCTCTTTCTTTAAAAAAAAGAAAGAAGTCTAACTTATTGCATGTTTTATATATCTTATAGTGAATCATGTAACAGTCTAACATTTGGGGGTAAATCTAATCCTCAGAATATATATATAATATTATTTCGTTAGAAGATTGTGTGATTGTTCAACAAATAAATTTCTGAATAAAAATTTTAAAAAGCTTTTTAATTTAACAAAAAATTTGTACTGAAGACCATTTTACATTAATAATTTTCTTTCTAGATTGATTTACCTAGGTAAAAGTGAGGATAAGAATATAAAAAGCAAGTTTATCCAACAGTTGAAAAGGGTGATATGAAGCAGAGAAAAAAATAAAGTACTAGATTTTGCATCCAAAACTCATGGTACAAGCAAAGGGAAAACATAGCATTCATTGGAAAGTTGTATAAATGAATTAATAATTATACTTATCATTAGGTGAGTTTACAGTACATCCAAATAATTAGCCAATTATTTTAGGTATATTATCTCTATTCTTTTGGGCAAACCTGCAATGTAGAATATGAGAAACAAATTGATTTGACACTTGCTTCACGTATAAAAAATTAGGATTTGAACCCAGCTGTATTTGTCTCCCATGCCTCTCTGTCATTATTTCATATTATCCAAATACTACTTTTTTACATCAGACAATGGAGTATAATGAAGCATGATAAGAACAGCCTCTTAAATCCAGTTCTACAAGTTATAAATTATTTTACCAAAAGTGAATAATTCTTAGGGACTTGGTTTTACTTTATTGCCTTTTTACAAATTTGGTATAATAATAACTATCAAATTTTTTTCTGAGGTTTAAACAAAAGTCATAACTAAAATTTCATGAAAATCTTTTCAATTTTTTAAATTCTCTTTTTAGTGTTACTAATTTGTGGCAGCTTCAGTCATAAGGTTTAGTAAACATCTCCAAAATTCTTAGGCATTTTGAAGTCATGAAGAGGAACAGATGGTTGGATTAACATACGGTTGTCAGGCCAACAGAGGGAGAAAAATAAGTGTGGACGGGTGAAGAAGCTAGTAAGGAACTAACTTTCATGATGATACGTGGAGTCACTGTCCAAGTGGAAAGAATGAAACCTAGAGGACGTTGAATCTCTCAAAACAGGGAACATCTTAGGGACAAACTGGCAATGAAGTTGTAGGGTGGTGAACTTTATTTGAAGAAAAAGAACGAGAGAAGAATATGAAAGAAGACTGTGATTTGGTCAGTTATACCTGACAGCCTCCCTGTACAACTTTGTAACATCCTCATTTCAGTTATGGGGGATGCTGCCTGGGGGACCTCACAGTGTAGGTGGTCATAGTTGATTTGCTGAATTGACCAGATGCAGCTTCTCAGAGCTGTTCATATCTTTTACCTAACAGAAGCTGTTCTACTTCCGCAACATCCCTACTTTGAAAAATGAATAATAGAATATGAGTTTCCTAGCATGTATGATTCACATTCACTAGAATCCTACTTCTATATCCTACTTTATCTTTACTTTCAACAGGCTAATTTTTCAGTCTTTTTAGAACTTACTCTTTGCTGATTTCTGTTATTTAACTCTAGTCTAAGACTAACATTCTGCCATATTTGTACACATCTGCGTGAGCCCATTTAACTGTATGATTGTCCATGTATTGCAACCTCAGGTCCCCAGCTGCTGTGACTTATGGATTTGCTGAAGCCCCTTGCGATGCCTAGAAATTGTGGTGCCTTTTAGGTACTTTGCTTTGTCAGTTAGATACACTTCAGCCCTAAAGAGTGAATCTAACTTAAAATACATATTTACCAGGTTATGTCTCATTGATTAAATGCCAAGAAAATTCCAGATACTACTGAAATGGAGTTTAGAAATATAAAGAACCATAGATTTCTAAACTTGTAGTGACTTCTTCTGCAGTCAATATTAGAAAGTCTATTCATTATTTGTGCTTTTCTCTGAAATTTAAAGTTGTTTTAGTTCTGCCTAGTGTTGATATCCAATAACTCCATGAGACACGTGACTATGGGCAAAAGAAACACTAATCCAAGGCCCTTTAAGTGACAAACGAGACACTGCAGTATGTAAAGTAGCACTTTGGCTTACACTGAACTTCATACCTGAGCGCATAGCCTCTTTCTGAATGCTTTCATAGTCATGCCAGTCCTTTCTTCTCAAACCATCTGTCCATGAATAGAATTGCCCATCTCCCAGGCCCAGTGGAAATGTCTGTGGAAAAGGAAAGTATTCAAGCATAAAAAGGAGGCATTTCCTTTTGCATGGTAGGCAAACATACCCAGGCGCATAACAGGCAATCAAAGAATACTTGTTAAATAAATGATTCCTCTGAGTATAGTAGAAAGGAAGCTATTGCTGGTGACTAGATAAACACACACTTTAAATCCTTTGTTTTTTAAACATTTAAAATAGGAACATCTCTTTTCCAAAACTCCCAGCATTTCCTATTTTTTCATACAGAGAGAGAATTAAAACTTCAGTGTGTTACCTTCTCTATGCTTAAATGCCTAGATGTTTTTGTTTACCCCAAGTGTAAATGTTGATAATGTTACTGATTTGGGTGGTAAATTGGATTAATTTTTGTTTATGATTTATACAGTGTTACTCATTTTGATCAAATATATTTGAATGGCTTTTAAATAATATTGACAACTATTCATTGAATATCCACTATGTCCCAGATACTATTATTAAATACTCTGCATATAAAATTTTATTTAATCTTTACAAGAGTTTTATGTTGCAAATCCTTTTTTCTTCAAATTAAAATGTGGCTCAGATAACTACAATAATTTTAATTAAACCACAGTGACAAAGCCAATTTGATCTAGTCTGTTAAGACTGAAATTGTGGCCTTAAAAATTATTAAACACTGTTCCATCTATATTTTGCTAGAGTTCATGTTTACAATTATAGTTCAAATTATCACCCACTCATCAACTGTAGTCACAACACGCATTGTACGAATTTCCCAATCCAATATGTTGTAACATCAACTTGAAAATTATATCTACATAAGTTTTGGAAACTACTTTTTTTTGGTGTTTATTTCTGACAAAGAGAAACAAAAATTATTTTAGTTGAAATTTATCCTCACAATCTCAGAAGGAAAGGCAATGTAAAATAAATACTTTCATGTTCACATACTATTTTTTTCTCATTTTTATTCAGGATGTGTAAGTGAGCCATGCACAGAAAGAAGACGAATTTGAAAAGTAGAAAAAAAAGTCTATTTAGTCAAAAGATGAATACTTTCAGAAAGGTAATTTTATTCTAAGAGCCTTTCCAGAGCAAATCAAATGTCTTATTTCTTAGATTTAGACAATGCAGCCATTATGCTTACGAAAAGCTATTCACCTTTAGTCCATCTTTATAGCTTACAAAAGATCCACTTGTTTTGAAAGGAGGACAATAAGGCATAATGTGTTTTAAACAATAAAATAGTTAAAATAAGAGAAAAGATTTTCCAAATAAGGCCACTATATTTAACATATTTCAGTGATTCTGTTCTTCACTGTAGTGGTAAGTTCAGAAAACAACAAATTTACAAGGATGATGGTGAATTTATATAAAGCATTGATAATAATGATAATAAACTTTAAAAGGAAGATGAAAAGAGAGAAGAGATGTGGAAAAATAAAAGAATATTGTAAACATAGAAGGAAAACTTTTTTAAAAATATATAATTTGGGGAATATAGAGCATAGATTTAAGAATGACTATATTTCTAGTTGATGTTGATCTTATAATTAGACATTTTTCCAAAAGTCAGCTATAAGTAATCAAATAAATTTAAAGTATACAACTTATGTTTTGTCTCAGCTATGCATTTTCAGTGATAAATACTGAGCGCTAATAAAAATATCTTACACTGATGTGGATAATATCAACTTACAGAGAAGACTTTCAGATGAATGCCTTTTGACATGAAAGAAGGAAATATTCTTGTGAACACCAAACTCCCTCTGATTACTGGGTAGACTCTATTTCACTTATGTTTGGCATAGTGAAAATGGGGTCTGCCATGGGGGTACCAGTAGTACCAGGGACTCAGGTGGCTGAGGCTGGAAGATTGCAAGTTCAAAGTCAGTCTCAGCAACTTAGGGGGGCACTGTCTCAAAATAGATAAAATAAAAATAAGGGTCAGTGATGTGGCTCAGTGGTTATGAGCCCCGGGGTTCAATCCCTAATACCAAAAAAGGGAAAAAAATGAAAGTAATAACAGAAGTGCTGCAGCGTCATAAATGTTTGAGAACTACTGGGAAGGCAGCATATGTGTTTATGCCACTGAATTTTGAAAATACTTAAAAATTGGAGCCGTCAGGTGTTTCTGAGGATGAGTTTAAAAGTGGGAAAAAAAATTAAAAGGTTGACTGGCATTTTTTTACATGAGGCAGTTGGGCAGTTGGACTCTCCTGGGGGTCACACTCCTACCTCAAGGTAATTTCTGAGTGCAAGGCACCATACTCTTTCTCATGAAAGACTGCAATTGGAATGAGGAAACATGTGCTTGGGCCACTACTAACTGTTGAATATAACGATTTTGAGCTGCTTTTAAAGTTAGGGTCCTGTGGCAGTTTCTATATCAATCATTATTAACAAGTCTGTCTCCAGAAACCTGCCTGTTGCAGCTTACACCCTGAGAGAAAGACAGAGAAATTACCATCTGGTGATTTAGAAACAAACAACAATAACAAAATATATGGTACTAGATCTCAGTGTACAACCAGGAACTACACTTTGGCAAGCCCTTCTCTACAATAGAACTTGATATCAATATTTTCATTTAAAAATTATATATATATATATATATATATATATATATATATATATATATATATATACTGGTACCAAGGATTGATCCCAGGGGCAATCAACCTCTGAGCCACATCCCTAGCCCTTTATATATTTCATTTTGAGACAGGGTCTTGCTAAGTTGCTAAGGGTCTTGCTAAGTTTCTGAGGCTGGCTTTGAACTTGCAATCCTCCTTCCTCAGCCTCCCGAGTCATTGGGATTAGAGGTATGCACCACCATGTCTAACCCGTTATTTTATTTATAAATATGAGTAGGCAGGCAGTCAAGGATTACCAGCTGTTGTGAGATTCTCACAGAGAAAGATGAAATACTGAGATTTCACCCAGTAAGTTGCTTTTATTCATATGGGCACTCGCTTACCACATTTCTATACAAAGGCTGAGCCTGGAATGCAGCAGGGTATTGTTATATACGCTGTGTCAATTCCCCTTTGTATGTTAGCCCCTTTGTCTTCCACATGATAACATACATTCTATTTGGGTATTCTATGCTGTAAGGTTGCAATGGGGTTGCTATGGGCATATAGCCATGCTTCCTTCTCTTTGTTCTAGGAAAGTTTTCTTTTCTTCTTTCTTTTCTTTTCTTTTCTTTTTTTTTTTTTCCTGAGAGGGCTCTTACCACAGGTGCTTGAGAGATTGTTCTATGTAAAGTTCAGAGACCAGAAGTAAACAAAAGAGATAGCAAACTTGAAGATACAAAAGCAATTTAAAGCATGTAAAACTTAACAAAAAATCAATTTAGCATTCTCAAAGAAATTTAAGAAGAGTTCTCAAATAGAAATAAAAATTTAAACAGAGAGAAGCATTAAGATTATAGGAAAGGCCCTTAAAAAGCAAAAAAAAAAAAAAAAAAAAAAAAAAAAAAAAAAAAAAAAAAAAAAAAAAAAAAAAAAAAAAAAAAAAAAAAAAAAAAAAAAAAAAAAAAAAAAAAAAAAAAAAAAAAAAAAAAAAAAAAAAAAAAAAAAAAAAAAAAAAAAAAAAAAAAAAAAAAAAAAAAAAAAGAAAGAAAAAAAAGAAAAAAGAAAAAAGAAAAAATGAAGATGCGAGAAGAATAACCATGAGAAGTTTGGAAAATGAATGTCAAAAGAACCCTACCAAGAAAGGGGAGAGAGAGAGATACAAAAAAGAAGGCAGCAAACTTGGATACCTTCCAGTTCTTACTGCACAAAGGAGATGGACAGAAGCTCCAGAAAGGAAATCTCTGTGAGGAAAACAACATCAACAAAAAACTAACAACGAGGGGGCTGGAGTGGTGGCTCAGCAGGTACGACGTTTGCCCAGCATGCGCAAGTACACAGGTTCAAACCCCAGCACCCATGTACACAGCTAAGCGTCAGAGCAAAAAAAGCCATGTGAAAAACTCAATAAAAATTGATTCTCTCTCTCTCTCACTGTCCTCTTCTCTTAAAAACAACAACAACAACAAAAGCAATGAAAACACACTCCCCAAAAACAGAAACCAAAAATAAAAAAAACCTAAACAAAGAGTTAAACAAACATATTCTTTCCTATTTTTTTTAAAGAATGTATTGAAAATGAGTTCTTCTGAAGAGGTTGTAACAAATCGTATATATATGCATGCAAAGGTAAAGTGGTTCAATTGATAAGATTGACAAATAAAGCAAGAAGGGTAACCATAGTATTATAGTATGCTACTTGGCTCAGGTATGAATGATCTAGCATGATTGCTGGCTAGAGTAAAATGGGTACTATGAATACATAGTCATATGTAGTCATATGACTTACAGTCATATGAGGTGGAGGGTAAGAGTGGACTAAGCTAGTTAAATCAACAGTTCATATAATAGGAAATTACTAGATAAAATTAAACTGGCCAAAAAACAAACAAACAAAAACCTAGAGTACAGTGCACACTTATTTTCTACAGCTAGGAAGGCATATAACTTAATATTGATAAAAGGTATAGTTTCCCTGGGATCAGATATTACTAGTACAAAAAAAGGGCAAGGGGATGCCTAGTTGACATGACAGGCTTTGCAGCATGATTCAATTTAAAATTATTTTCATATATTGTCTTTCATAAAATAAATTTTACAAAAAAATCTTAATATTCTTGACCATTATTAGAGTTCCAGCAAGGTGCCTCAGCACTGTAAGAAGTATTTATGATGGTACAGGAATGAAGTGAAAGCAGACTGTGTGACACTGTACTTCAATAAAACTTATGTGAGGAATTGCTACACTAATACCTCAATGCCTCTCAGACCAGCACATGAACAGCATTGGAAATATAATTCCCTGCTCCCAACTCATGTTCTTAGAATAGAAAACTTTGAGTAGAAGAGAAAGAGAGATATCAGTGGAAAATATGTGTTGTAAAAATTCTCTAGATGATTCTGAGGCTTAGTAGATGCTGAAAACTAGAAAAGCAACAATGATTACATTAAGACAAAAATAGATCTCCTTAGGAAAGCATGGGCCACAAGGTACTAAAGAATCTTTTGCACCTCTAGGCTGATGTCCAATATACAGATTAAGTGTACTTGTATCCTTCCTACCTGCCAGAAAGGTGGAAGAATAAACCTAAATCAATCCCAGTACATTGTGTAGAACTACCTTGATTCTGAAAGCTTAACCATCCAGTAAATTACCCATTAATATTCTGACCTTTCCTTTCACATGGGCAATCTCCAGTGCACAGATCCATTTGCTTCTTTCCTGGGTTATCATATCATGTATCCTCTACATGATTACAGTGGTATAGATCCATTATCTATGACCTTGCGAAATAAAATGCAAAGACTATTGTACCTTGATGAAGCATATATTTCAGACCCACCGTTAAGTCAGCCATTTACTTGTGAGCATCTTTCAATTTTTCACCTTGTGAACTTTTTATTCATTGTCATGTCACTATAAATAATTAACTTGAAAAAATATCAGCAATTGGAGAGACAGAATCCATTAAGAAGTAACAACATATAATAGATCTGGATCCCAGAGCCTATCAAAAACTAATATAATTTTGAATGGGTCAAGAGATAAAGTTTCCAAAGGTAGAACATTTCCCATAGGCAATGTATTTGCCAGAGATGACACACTCAAACCTTGCGGTCAGCGATGTGACACACATATAAGGAAAATTAGGACATAATAAAATAGGGACTTCAGAACTCAGGGTTTACCTTACTACTATTAACTTTTTAAATCATCTTAAAACAGCTTCCTAAAGTTCTCAGTCTGGAAATACCTGGAGAATAAATAGAGCTTATTCCTTGCGTATTACATAAGAACAATTTTATTTATCATAAACTCACATAGGGATGTCATTAAAAAGACACATTTGTGTGTCTCTTTGAAGAAAGTATTATGTGTATTCTAAAATCTATCTTAGGTTTGGTGAACCAAAAAGTGAATAGACTTTTACAATTCATACAAACAACCGTGTGCCTACCACTTGATATTTTTGTTGGAAGACAAAAAGAAATAGTGGAAGGACTCTGGATCCAGGGCCAGATGATATAAATTGAGGTTTATAACTATAGGTCGGAAAATGTACGTTTCCTCTAGGTCCTTCAGAAAATTCGCATGTTGGGGTTGGAGCGGTGGCTCCACGGTAGCTTAAGGCGTGAGAACCTAAACCCAGCACAGCACACACAACTGTCAGAAAAACAAAAAACAAAAACAACAACAACCAAAAAAAAAAGAAAAAGAATACCTATCTTTCTTACTTCATAATTTTTTGAGTTGGAAATCACAGAAAACATGAAAACCATCAGTTTATCTTAAAGTGCTATACAAATGCCAATTGTTTCCACCATCTCTATTTTTATACATATTTTAGTTATTTCTCTTCTTTAGTTATTTTACTGCAAATTTTAGCATAGTTTCAGAGATAAAGATTATATACACTAAGCAAATCATAAATTACATATTACAGTGGACATTAAGGGAATTTAGTGACACCTATGGATTCATACATTGGATATGATTAAGTTTCTTATATAATGAAGCCATCTGGGACATGCTTTAAGAAAATGGAACACTTTTGAAAAAAGAATATAATGTATGGTGTAGGCAGGAAAAATAAATGACCAACATTTATTCATATATAATTATATCATTGTAAGAACTGGGCACCGAACTAGAATTCTCAGAGATTGTTCTTATTAATAATGTCTTCAAGATCACACAACTAATCAGTGGCAAAATAGAATTTGAACCAAATGTACTTGACTTTAAATCTTATGAATAAAAATAAACATGAAGATTTTTATGATTCTCTCATTATTTGAACTTATTATGTAAAGCCTTTTAGAAAAATATTAGAAAATAAGGTGATGTCAAAAATTAAAAACAAAGAAAAAGAGAAAAGAAATATTCACACACAAGATTTATGACTCCATTCCCTAAGCAACAGGGAGCCATTAAGGGACATAAGATTGAAAATAAAAAGAATGAAATATAATGCTCTAATATCTCTCCCTCCTTAAGTTTGAATCCAAAAGGAGAGCAAGAAGTACATGTAGAAAAATCATCAGAAAAGGGTCTGGACTTTTGTACAGTCACAGAACATATTGATCAGTTAGTACCACATAAAAACTCCTTTTTTTAGGAGATAGAACCATTTTCCTCCTAAATTCTGTATAAATTCTCAGGTTTTTCATTTTGAATATAATTCCATGATACTGGCAAAATAAGTTTTGGAATGATAGGGATTGCCAAAATCCATTCGCTTTCATTTGTAAACATAGTATCTGCAAAAGGATTGAGAACTCAGATGTGGAAAGCAGGCAGGAAGATCTACTGAGAAATTCAGCTCCTATTTTTGGATTTTAAAAATTTTCAGTGGAATATGGAAATCTGGGTTCTAATGTTTAAAAATGATGGTTTTAAAATTTTAAATTGATTGAAGTATTTTTAAAATATATTGTGGTGGACCATGTCTTTGGAACATGTTAATCCTGTAGACACCATCTAAAATATCTGGTCAAACTTATTTCACAATCTTAATCGTGAGCCTTAACTCAGATTGATGTTATCTCTACATTGGGGTGTATTTGACCTAGCTTGCCAAGACCTTGATCTTGTAAAGTTGTATTTGTATTTGTATATAAATCTCTGAGAGCACAGAATAATTCTTCATGTAAGGTGACAGTGTAGATCATTATAACTAAAGACACTGAGGTATGTTCTGGTGAGGAAATTTTAAAGAGTTAAAGTATGATAAGAGCGAGAGAGTCCCAGAAAGTCACTGAATGGTTCTGATTTTATTTTGAGGCTTAAAAAGGTAAAACACCCTAGTGGCTTGATATTCCAGATGAGATAATTTCTGCTGATCATTGCTGTTATATTGAACACACAATTGAAATTTTATGAAATCTTGTCATATAGTAACATCTGCCTTTATTATATGTATTGATCTATGAGATCTGTTTGTCAGAAAAGACTTCTAGTACACTCATGTATTTTAGGAATATCAACATTTTATTTTAAATGATTATATTCAATACAAGGGAGACACAATTTGGAAGTTCTGACAACTCTTGCCTTCTGTTCCAGGAGCCCTGAAACTATTTTTTAAATTAGATTTCCTTCTGTTGACAGTAGGAAGCTTAAATATTGTAACTGTTTACATAGGCAAAGGTCAGATGACCCTCATTTTATGATTTCTTGGGGTGCTTCAGAAGAATTTCCAAAGATGCTTCATTGTTTAGGTATATAGCTGAAAAAGAAAAAAAAATAGAATACTTTAATATCCTTTTTATTCTAAATTGTCATTTCATAAATTTCATTAGCATAACCAAAATTGTCAGTTAACAGAAGCTTCTGTTATTAAGTAACCAGAGAGATCAGTAGCAAACTATTCTCATAGGTATAAATGACATTATTAAAAGTACTTCTGTTATTTAAAGGAAACAGACAGAAAGTGACTGGTAAAATCCTCCCTGATGTTTTGTAGGGTTAAGACACAGCAGCAGTCCTAATCCAGCTAACTTAGTTGATTTCCCTCTGAGCATATGATGTAGCATAGTTGTGTTACTGACCCTCAAAATTACTATAATTCTTATTTTTTTTTCATCACAACAGAAACCTGTTAACCCAGCAGGAAAATTCTCCATATCCCTGATTGTTATGCAGTCACATACCTTGCAAAAATATTGAAGAGACTGGTGTTTTTTCAAATATGACAAGTTTTCTGAGACTTTGTCCCATCTCAAAGTATTCTCTTTGTGATTCCTAAGGAAAAAGATAAAGAAGAAAAACAAAACAAAACAAAGAAAAATTACTATGGAAATGAACAACATAATTGAAAATGAAAAAGCAAAGAAAGAGCTTTTTAAAAAAGCATATTATATTAACCTTAAGGAATCACCTGTCCCCCTCTTGAAGACGCTTCCACACACTGGCAGTTTTCTGTGGTATTTAGCTGGGGTTTCATGACCCCTCGAATTTTCTTCAGAAGGACATCATATGGTACGTCTAGAATTCCACCCTATCAATTCTTCAAAGAAAAAAACATAGGATCCTCAATTGTTCTCCAGAATCAATATGATATTAAACTGCATCTCTATTTTCTTATTAATTTGAGCTCACTGTGCTATGACAAAGGGAAATACACAACATGGAAAGATGAAATGAGGATTAGAGAGAGAAAGCAATGATCTTTGGTCACTCTGTGTGACAGTGACAAAGAAACCACAACGAATGTTGGTAATTGTCTCCAATTTATTTGTCATCCAGTTAGTTTTATAAGTCTACAAACAGAATAATTTAAATTGGTGTAATTTTATTGAATCCACGATTCGGCTGCTCAGTAAACATGCCTGCTCTGGTACTAGAAATATAGTTGGGAACTACACAAAATTGCAGCCCTACAGGATGGGATGTGACATTCTATTTGAAGGTGGAAACTCATTCATTCATCTGATACTAATTAAGCACCTACACACATGTGTCTGGAATTTTCTGAATACTTGGAACTTCCTGGTAGCTAAAGTAGAGAAAGATTCATGCTCTTGATGGGCTTACATTCTAGAAGTGGGATATTAAGAAAGCAAACAACCAAATAAACTGTAAATATCATCTTCCTCTCAGCGTTTTATGCTGTATTCAAATGTTGTGAGAGGAGCAGAGGAAGCAGAGATATGTTAAGTTTGGGGCACAACATATTTAAGGTAATTGTGACTTAAAAGAAAAAGTGCCTATATCAGGGGTTTCACTGGTCAACTGAGCAATGATACTTTTCCATTTGAAAATTTCATTGATTAAAAAGTACTTACACAAAGCATTTTGCATAAATATAGAGGCCTATTCTGAAGTAGGTGGACAAATCTTTTAGGCAGAAGACTATCAAAATCAGGTTGCTTTTAATATTATTGGCTATCTAGCATAAATATAATTTCTCTACAGTGTTCCAGGGAGGACAATAATCTCCACTTCCTTAAATACCAAATGATAAAATGTCAAGATGTGACAGTAGAAGAACAAGCACTTAAAATCTAAATCCTAAAAGGGTCTTGGAACATGAATTTCGCAGCTAATTATTTCAAATACCAGCAAAGATGTTTTCTAGGCTCTTAGGATTTCTTGTTCAACAAATTGCAGACATAAAAGACAAAAGATCATTGTGTTTTCCTGGTATCTAGTCTGTACTCTGAAAATAATTTACTTATGGGAAAGCAATTTCAATTACTATAATTATAGCTTGCAGTCAAAAAAGTTTTTTTAAAATTAGAACTACTTTCAAAATTCTCCATTTTATAGAACATGGATATGAGATTGAATGTATATTATTAAATGTTGAAAAAGATTTATTGGTATTTGGTCATAAAAAACACTAATAAAAACCTGAATAATATTTATCATTTCTAGGTTAAGGGTGCTAAAATCACAACAATGCAATTTATTCTATTTTACTACCTTTGATGTCTTGAACAGTATCAGCAAATAAGACATTTCGTATTAATGCAGACAGTTCTTGATTTATGATTGTTCAACTTAAAATTTTTAGATGACAGTTGAGTTAAATTGTACCCATATAACCATTCTCTTTTATACTTTCAGAATGGTGTTTAATAAATTATGTGAGATATTAAACACTTTTTATAAAATAATTTTTGTGTTAATTTTGCCCAATTATAAGCTAATGTAAATGTTCTGAACACATTTATGGTAGACTAGGCTAAGTAATGATGTTTGGTAGACTGAGTGTATAAAATATATTTCTGACGATGATATTTTCAATTTATGATGGGTTTTTCAGGACATAACCTTATTATAAGATGAGAAGCATCTACAAGGAGTAACACAAATTACAAGGAGTAAAAACAGAACTTAAATATTTAACTCATGGAAGGGTGACTCTACCTCTATGCTTTAAGGACAGATGGCTAATATGTACTTACTTATTCTGAGATATATTTTCCAATGGTAGGTAATCAAGTGAATTTATACATTTGACTTTGGAAAAAATATTTAATATAAATTGTTCTAGCTTCTGGATATCTGAAATGGAGAAATAATTCAAATTCTTTTGTGAGGCAAAATGAATTGTGGTTGAAAGCACAAATTCTTGCATATAATATTTTTTTTTATTTTTCAGTACTGGAGATTGAACCCAGAGGTGCTCTGCCTTTGAGTGAAATCCTAGGCCCTTTTACTTTTTATTTTGGCACAGGGTTTTTGATCCTGTTAACTCAGTCTCCTGAGTAGCTGGGGTTACAGGCCTATACTGCCCGCTTGGTGTCTCGCTTTCTTGATGTATAAAATTGGAATATAAAATTTATTTCATATAATTGCAACATGAGAATGTGGCTTGTTAAATATCCATTATTATTTATTTATTTTTACTTAATAAGTTGTAATTGTTAGATTACAGTTTAATTTAAATGTTCATAAATACATACACAAGCTTATATTCAACTAATTGAGAAAGTTTTTACATTTTCAATTTTAGTGTTCTTTAAAAATCACAAATTTTTAGGCTATTACTTCACTAAATACAAAAATAATATAAAAATTACTTGATAAAAATAAGTAACCCTATGTATCCAGAAAATTGGCTCACTTCATTCATAATTCTGAATATTTTAGTCCTTCCATTTGCTGTGAAGAGTCAGACTTTAAAATTTTTTTTTTTTAGTTTTTCATGTGGCCTTTGTTGCTCCAGCACTTTATTGTGTACATGGTGCTGGGTTTTTTTTAATTTTATTTTATTTTATTTATTTATTTATTTATTTTCACATTTATTAGAAGTATATAGCGATACAGGATACAGATGAGGGGGAAACATTGTCAAAACAGTAGCAGTCAATGTGTATAAACTTTGCTATCCAGGGGTAATGCCAACGCATAGATAAACTACTATGGGTTTCATCTGTTGCAGTTTCCCCCAGAAGAACTCATGTGTTAAATGGGTATCTAGTGGAGGAATGATATCGGCTTCTGGGTTTTTTAAAAAATAATGACTCAAGAAAGCAATTGTTAGAAGTGATCATCAGGGATTTCTGGTTTTAGCTTCAGCCTATAATTGGTCACTCTCATTCTTATAACAAGAATAATGCTAAGCAAACTGAAAATCCACAACTTTCTTTGGACCCATTAAAGAACTGAGATTGCAAGGCAAACCACCACATATTAATCTGGAGAAACATGAATATTCAAGAGTAACACAGAAGATCTCTTTCTTAGGAGCAAAAGTAGCAGGTAAGAACTCTATGTGATAATTTTGATGAACTGATGCTGATACCAGCAGGAGTCAGAAGTTCCTGCGGCCACAGTGTTAGGGAGCACTCATTCTGTCTTGGGTTTTACCAGCACTAACCTCACGAGGTCCTCAGAGATAAGGACAGATCTCCTCATGGCTCTGGCAGGGAGAAAGGAGAAATGACTTCCGTGAAGGGTTCATAGTGGGTTCTCCATAGCTAAGGCCTCTGCTCAGGGGATACAACTTTGTCAGAGCCTGATGTAACTTAGGAAAGGTATTTCCCTGAGTATTATGGTGTATTCTGTCTCCTTGTTTCCTCTAAGGGGGCCAGACTATAGGTAGAAGAGATGCTAAGAAACAACTATGAAAGTCATACCCAAGGGACAAAGTCCTCTAAACAACTAGAATTTAATCTTAAAATTATAGAACCAATGTTTTCTCTTGAACCTTACCATTATACCAGTAGGGCTCAAGTATAATAACATTGGGTTGTACCTGAAGGAATTAAAAGACTGTATATATACAAGAGTCCTTAAGGAAGCCCAGATAGAGAGGAGAGAATAAAATAGTGGTACTGGAATAATTTGAAGTTTTTGGCATCTGTAATGATAGCAAATATTAAACACAACCCAACTTTCTCAGATTAACATAGACACTTATGGTAGAGGTCTCTTTATATCATTTCTTTTTATCTGATACATTATATTTAGCTTTAAACAATACATTATATGACAGGCTGAAAAAAAACAAGAAAACACAGTTGAAAGAGACAAAGTAAATATCAGAATCATTTTCAGATAGAATAAAATTTCAGTTATTGAATAGCCAATTTAAAAAACAATAATTAACACTGATGTGCTAATGGAAAAAAAAAGTCAATATACCAGAAAAACATGAGGAATGCAAATAAATGAATGAAAAACATAAGAAAGAATCAAGAGGAAAAACTAGGGAAAAATGTTAGGTAGAACCTGATTTAAGCAATAATGTAACTCAAAATGTACACTTGTGTCAGTCCTCCCACAAGTAAATAAAACTGGGAGATTATAAAGGCATACAGAAGACAAATGTGGCACATAAAAGCCATAACTGTCTTTACCAAGAGAGCTCTAAGTGACAAAGCTAAAGGGATCCTTTCATTACAGAGGTAATACCAATAAAAAGTTGCAGTACAGAAATCAGATGATATTCCTCAACTCAAGTAGAGTTTCCAGCAACACTGTTCATGTTTCAGAAGATCTGAAAGTCCTCCACTCACAAATAAATGGCATGTCAGAACATACCCTAAGTTCTAATAAGTTACTATCTTCATGGTCTTCAAATCTGACTGATAATACTGATTGTTTTTGTAATAATTTTGCAGAAAATAATGTTTAGTTGCATTGTTTATTGTTGTAGAATGATCCCTCCCCAGTGTACATCATATCCAGTCATCTGCCAACCACCATCATGGACCTCAGGACTGCCCTGATGTACAAGATGCGTAGAAATCCATTAAGCACCAGATGGTCATGGAGCTGCCTCCCAACCTCTACAGACACACCACAGGTAGGCTCTCTGGAGAATTTCTCTGACTGCTATTGCCAATGCCCACCATCAACATGAAGAAGTCAGAGTGGTCATCGCTCTTTACCCCTGATGGCAGTCAAGGACCTCTTTAGTATGGGAATTGAGGCAGGAGATAGATTATCTATAGGTAGATAGAAATTTGGCCCTAGAAGAATGAGATCACACCACCCCAGGTTAAAACTCTGTGCTAAAAGCTTTTTGTTTTTGAATGCCCAAATGAAAGGCCCCATGCATGCTTAGATGATCAACTCCTATCCTTGGCAGGATATACATTCATTTTAATACCCCACACTACTCTATCTCTTATGCCAACCAGAAGATTTTTCCTTCCCCTCTAATCCCCTTGTCATCCCTGAGGTGTCAATCACAGTATGAGACACCTCCAAGGCCACTGTGACCACCTACCATATTTCCATTAACATTACCCTGCCTCCAGCTAAAACAAGTTGTCTTCTGTCACTTCCAACTGCCTTGACTGTAATCAGGGAATCTTTTTCCTTTATGAGATTAACACTTCTGTTTACCCACTAACTAGACAGAAACTTGTCTAGCTTTTTTTTCCTTCCCAATTCTTTGTATGATTATTGGACTTGCTGTTGGGCCCTCCCTATTTCAACTATCCATCTGCTTTTTACAGACAACCATCAATGAATCCAGAAGATCCTCTCGCTAAGCTCCATTAGAAATGCTCAGTACCAGTGTCTATGGGAGTCTTCAACTGGTACCCCTCTCATTGGGAAGCAATTTAAGATACATGGCCACCCCTTTCCCCATCACCCTTTCTCTCATCAAATAAAAAGAAATAGGCAACAATGTTAGGTAGAACTAGGCAATGCTATTTTGAAACATATCCTCTGTCTTAGAGTGCATCACCTCATGGTTATTGTGACTAACCTGCCCTTGAACACCAGAAAACACTCCAACATGAAAGAAAGAAAGAAAAAAACCTAAATAGTCCATCATCACACCATCATACAAAAAGACTCTTCCCTGACAACTCCCTAGCAATGGCCTAATCATCTCCTCTCCTGATACCCCTATGTCTACCCTAGGGTATAAGTGGAAGATGGGTCCCAGCCTTCACTGGACCCTCCCTCTGCTGATTTCACCTCAATAAACTAGTGTTACTGTGAGGAGTTGCTCTCTCTTTCATTTATGTCCTCCATTTACTCCATTTACTTCATTGCTACAAAAATATCTGTGACGGGCTGGAGCAGTGGCTCAGTGGTTATGGCACTTGCCTGGCATGCATGAGAAGATAGGTTCAACGAAGTGTCAACCAACAAAGGCCCCGTGAAAACTAAACAAAATTGATTCTATCTCTGTCTCTGTCTCTCTCTCTCTCTTTAAAAAAAAATCTGTGACAGACAAAAGAGTGGCTCTAAAATTTTCATCAATAGAGTGCAGGATGGGCAAGGAAAGAATTAGTGGGCTTGAAGATATGTCAGTAGCAAGTTTCCAAGATATAATCCAAAGAGAGAAAATAATGGGAAAAAAAAGAAAATTCAAAACCTGCAAGAGAAAAAACGTTTGAATTGAAGATCACTAAGATTTTTTTCAAAATTAATGATAGATACCAAGCCAATGATTCAAGCAGCACAGAGAATATTAAGCAGGATAAATACCAAGTACAAAAAAACCTACATTAAGTATATCATATTCAAACTTCAGAAAGTCTAGATAAATAGCAAATCTTCAAAGAAACCAGAGTGGATATGAAGGGATTTGGTAACACCTTATAAATAAATGAACTGGGTAAGATTTTAATAGGACTTGTCAGAAAATGTGCAAACAAGGAGATTATGGAAGGAAACACTGAGCATGTGGAATGAAAAACCAACCCACTGCTATGTATTACTTTATCCTGTAAAAATATACTTTGGAAGTAAAGAACAATTTAAAGCATTCACAGGAAAAATACACTAAAAGAATTCATCACCACCAGACCTTTCCAAGAAAATAGCATATCATGTAAATATAGCATATAGGTAAAAGAAATAAAGGACAGTCTGTCACAAGAACAGGAGGAAAAATTGGTTATAGTCTGCTACAAATATTATTTAGTGTGTACAAAGCAATATACTCTTATTTATAAAGGGTGGACTTAGAATTTTTAAAAAGCATGGAGAAAACTTTAGAATAACTAATGAAAATGTAAAAAAAGTGATATCTAAAAAGCTTTTTGACATGAAAGTATATTTGATATCTAAGTTAAATAATGTAAGATCATTAATTAAATTGTTAAAGATAAGAAAAAAGGAACTAAAGAAAAAACTACTGTAACAGAGTTGTAAATATGGTAAATAATCTCATTAAATGTGCACAGTCTAGAGCCATCAGTTAAATGACACAGACATGTCAAGTGGACTAAAACAACCAAGACTCATTTCTTTTCTCTCTAAACCTTCTTTAAATATAATAACTTGGACAGATAGGATTAAAGAGATGTAGAAAGAAATTCCATGATAGCATTAATCAAGAGAAAGTTGAGGTAGTTAAATAAATTTCAGAAAAATCAGACCTCAGAAAAGGAAACACTGATGTAAAAGTTGACATTACATAATGATAAAGTTGTTTTTTTTTGGGGGGGGTTGTCTGAGATCTCTTTTTTTTTATTATTATTTTTTTGAACAACCTTACACGATTTTAACAAAATAATATAAAATGTGTATAAAATGTGTAAATATTCTGGATATTGCAATTATCTCCAGGAGTGCCCCCCCCAATTACCCTCCCTTATCCCTCCCTTCCCTTTCCCTTTATAATTCTAAAAAAAAGGTATTAGATTGTAAAGCATTACATCTTATCTG
>PVKS010016982.1:0-42952 GCA_004027875.1 Aplodontia rufa
TCTATTCTTGTTTTAAAACAAGTCATAATCTGTATTTTTTTCTGTATAGCCCTATTTATTCCGTAGTCATAGCTAATTTATAAATATTAATATGTCACCTTAATTAGCACTGTAGAATTGGGTATTTAACTATAGATTTAGAAGTCAGTTGCCTTTATCCTTTTTATAAGTTAAGTTCCTTATTTAACATGGACAGATTTTTCCAAGTTTGAAAATGTCTGGGATTCTTTGTGAAATATGTTTGATTAAAAATTTGGAAGATATTATATATTTAACATACAATTCACAAAGTATTGCTGTTTTAAAATTTTTTCAAAACATGACATAACCTGTCAATTTCTTTACTGTTAGAGATTGAATTTTTGATAAATGATAAGCTATAAAATCTGAAGTATGTAGTTGGTAATAGATGTTTTAAATTATAGAAGTATTTTGTTTTAATTCTGTAATCTTTTTCCTTTAGGGGTTTAGTGGTTACTCTCCTGTTTGGAAAAACAAACTCAGAAAAGTACCTAGAGCAGTGTGAACACTCATTTCTTCCTCCAACATCAACTGGAGTTCCTAAGGTAAATTGTGTATGGAATGTGAAACCTTGAAATCCAGTTCTTTGTAGTGATAATAATGTGATCATTTGTATATGGCGTGGCAGATTTTCCTCTTATTCACACAATATTCACTATAAATTTATGGGAGATTTTCTGATTTTACATAGAAAATTGCATTTTAAAATTTCATCTTGGAAACTTTCTTAATGTTAGATGTCAAGTGGGAATGCAAATTTGAGGAGGAGATAGAAATTGGTTAGTTGGAGTGTTGTCTTTGCTGTCTTAACAATGAATGTTAAAGAATCATACATATGATTTGTAAGAGTGTCAGTGAATATTCTGTTTTGAATGAAATACATTAAATGGGAATCAGAGGGAAAGATGTACATTTTTTCTTTAATCATTTTGAAAAGTATGACTTAAAATTGTTGTGCCCTGTCTAGTTCTAATAATTCAGACCTAATTTTTATCAGCTGGAATGCTGCCTTTTTTCTATTTTTAAAAAGTGTCCAATTTTTATTTATTTATTTTTTATTTTTATTTTTTTCAGGGCTGAGGACTGAACTTGGGGCCTTGCACATGCTAGACAAGTGCTCTGCCACTGAGCTAAATTAAATCCCCAACCCCAAGTGTCCAATTTTTAAAAGAAAATTTTGATTGGGTACAATAGGTAGACTTAAGATTTGCAGTGGTTTTAGTTCTTATTGTGGGATAGGCTGGTTTCATCTTTATGAAGAGATTCAAATGACTTGGTCAGTGCCAGTAACTTAACTTTATAGTTCATTCATTATATGCTAAAATATAGGCGATACAGAGATAAGTGATGTATAATTCTATTTCACTAAATCCTATTGACTTTCATTTTGATTAATCTTTTCTTACAACTTTTTTATAATCAAACATTTTTTCTCTTGTTTTAGAACTCTTGTTAATGTTTATTCTTTAACTTCATTTGTAAATTTTCTTGGAACATTTCTTAACCACCCGTAGTTTACATTCATTTAAGTGGTACATAAAAGAGAATAGGAAATATTTTAGTAATTAAAATCCTAAATAGTAATAAATCATAGTCCAGACAGGTTGCATCTTTATAATCTGTTTTTTGGCAAATGGTATAAAAATCGTTTTGATTTGCCATTTCAAAAATATGATTTATAAGTGGTTTTATATTGTGACGTAAACCATGGATCTTACATGCAGTTACACATCAGTTATGAACATAGATATGTTCTGAGAATACATTGCTGTGTGATTTTTGTCATTGTGGAAATATCATGGAGTGCACACACACAAACCTAGATAGTATAGCATATTACACACCTAGGCTGTGTGGTCTATCCTGTTGCTTTTAGGCAGTAAACCTGTAAAGTATGTTATTGAATGTTGTGCCTGTTGTATTGTAGTGGTGTTTGTGAGTCTAAATATGTCTGCACAGAAAAGATACAGTAAAAATATGAAATAAAAAATGGTACCCAGACCTATATGGGTCACTTACTATGAATGGAGAGTGCAGACTAGAAGTTGTTCTGGTTAAGTGAGAGAGTGAGAAGTGAGTGAATGTGAAGGCTTAGAACATTATTGTACACTACTGTTAACTTTATAAACACTGTATACTTAGGCTACCTTAAATTTATAAAATTATTTTTCTTCAATAATAAATTAATCTTAGATTATCATATCCTTTTTAACTTTATAAACCTTAAAATTTTTTTAAACTTTTTCACTCTTTTGTATTGTAATAACACTCAGCATAAAACAAAATTATAAAAGACACAAACATCCTCATTAGTCTAGGCCTAGACAGGGACAGGTTGTCTCTGTTATTGTCTGAAACTTCTATGGCTTGTTCTGCCTGAAGATTTTCAGGATTTGTGACACATATGAAGCTGTCATCTCCTGGAGAACAGTGCTTTCTTCTAGAATGCCTTCTGAGGGACCTACCTGAGGCTCTTCTTGATGAGGTGTCAGTTTTTTTTTTTTCAGAAATATGCCCATGGTGGTTTTCTTTGTGTGTGTGTGTGTGTGTGTGTGTGCGCGCCTCTCTTTTTTTGTGATAGATTTGCTCATAAGCAGATAAAGCACCATCAATATTCCTTTGTACTAATGTGTTGGGGTCCATGTTTTCAAAAAATTAAAGGAGGTTGTTGAGGTTTGTAAAGCTTCAGCAGAAACCTTTTATCATGAATTTATTGAGTTTTTTTTTTCTTGCTCTCTTTTTAGCTGTTTGTTGTTTACTTGGTGATAGGAATTTTTCAACTTCATTGTAATCTTGTAAGATCACTGTATTTAGTTTATCATAACTGAAATGTTGTGTGGTGTGTATTTGTGCTTTGACTTAAATTTTTTATTTAAGTCTCCCATTACATTTTACCCTATTCCAAGATTGCTTTATGTTTTTGAAAGCTAAGGAAAAGTAGGCAAATACATTTTCTTTAGTTGCTTAGAATTTTGCATTAATAAAATCAATTTAAAATAAGTTTCTTTTGACAGCTGGTGTACTACTGGGGATTGGCAAAGGGGGAGATGGAAGAGGGAGAGTATCCAATAAAGATAGTTATTAACTTGATTCATTTGAAACACTATAGTTTTAAAGTTTCATTGAAGTATGGTAACAGTATACCTCTACATTTTCAATTTTACCACATTCTAAATAATGTTTGACATTTTAATTAAATTTTAGTCTAAGAAGAAATTTCTTTTTCTTGAGAAAATATTTGGTTCATACTAGAGTCTCAAGAAACAATTCATTGGATTGAGGAGAAAGAAGGGATGTTACAATGAGTATTCAATTTGAAGTAAATTGAAAAGATTTTAAATCGCTCAATAAAATATTATTGTTTCCTTTAAGTGCTTAGAAGAGATGAAACGGGAATCCAGGACTATTAAGATTGATAGAAGATTGACAGGTGCCAATATTATTGATGAACCCCTCCAGCAAGTGAGTTTCAGGATTGGTATTTGAAGTCCATGTATTGTGTTCTTGGTGTATTTCTCCTGAAAATACTAAGATATGCCTTTTTGCTATTTAAATAATGTTTGAATTTTATGATAATGCTATCCTTGAAATTTATAAAGATGTCATCTTATTAAGTACTTGTTATGAGGTGATTTAGTTAACATGAAACCTTTTTGATTGAACTTTCATTTAGAACAAAGCTTTTGCTGGTATTAGATGTTTCTCATAATTTTTATCATTTAAGGTATGCTGATGAATGGGCTTGGTAAATTAGACTTTTGTTTGATTTTTAAATCATATAGATTGATTAAAAAATATTCAAAAATTAAAGTTTGGTAAAAAGTTATTCACCCCCCAAAATTTTTTTGATGTTTATGATGATATGTTCATTATAAATAATGTGTATCTTAAAATTTTAACATTTGGTTTATAAAGGAAGTCATGTTTAATTTATCTATCAAAATTATACAATGGATTTTATTATTTGCAATTTGTGGACAGTACTATCGGCTATATTGAAGGTATTATTTTAAAACTAAGAGAATTACTGTATCTTTATCTTTTTTCTAGAGGGCGGTAATACAAATTGAACCCAGTGGCATTTAAGCCACTGAGCCACATCCCCAGTTCATTTTATTTTTTATTTTGAGACAGAGTCTGGCTAAGTTACTTAGGGCCTCACTGATTTGCTGAGGCTGGCTTTGAGCTTGTGATCCTCCAACCTCATTCTCCCATGCCTCTAGGATTACAGGCATGTGCTACTGCTCCTGGCTCATTTTTGTAATTATACCTGCTGAAAGGTCTACGATGCACTTTTGGGAAAGTATTTTTTTGTTTTTTGTTTTTGTTTGTTTGTTTTGAGCATTAGCGTTGGTCAGCATTATTTTACATCTAATTCCATCAAACTGATTAAAACTCTTCATGTATGTTTTATGATTGAAAATCCATTTTTTTCTGCATATTTTGGGTCAGGTTTGGCCATAGATAATGCTTTTAGTTTTTTAAAAGTTAGTGTAGTAGTTAAGTTGGGATACCAGAGTAACTTTAAAAGTCTTGAAATTTTTTTTAGCATGTTTATGTTATAATGAAGTGAGGTACATATTAAAACAATTTGTGATGTAGAGACTAGAAATAAATTGGCAGATAATCATTTGCGTGTTTAATTTGTCATTGTTACTTTTTAATTCCTAAAATATTTTATTTTTAAGTTATCTAGTTTTCTTTGAGGGATAATGTATAGTAATGATCCTAAAAAGTTTCATTTTCTTCCAATATTTTTCTTATAGGTTATTCAGTTTTCCTTGAGGGATTATGTCCAGTATTGGTATTATACGCTGAGTGATGATGAATCTTTTCTTCTTGAGATTAGGCAGACTCTTCAAAATGCTCTCATTCAATTTGCTACTAGGTAAGGTCACTGCATTGTGTCTTTGAAGAAAAATTTAAATATATTGTTTGTTCCAGTAAATAAAATACCTTTTAAATGAGGGGGGGTTATTTTAATTAAAAGGTAAGTAGAACTGTAGATTATTATTTTGTGATAACTCCCAGATATAGAATTTAAGCCCTACCTTTAAACTATCCTAGACTTGAGGCTTTTATAGAATGTTTGTCTTGATTAAGCCCTGCTTCCTGTCTCTATGCCAGTTTTTTGCATACATAGTCTACTACATAAGTTACTTTTCAAATGTTTTACCATTTATTTAAAATACCTTTTCTTTCCCCTCTTCTGTTCTCTTACTTTGTTTGAGTGCTATGGAAATAGATTAGTTTTGGTATAGCTGCTGTTCCTCACTGTGGTTTCAGTATTACTACGCTCTTAACATTGGCACATTGCTAGCAGAAATCCTCTTAGAAACTTTTCTCTTGATACATACTAAAATGCTTACTTTACAAACCATCTGTGTACTGCTTCCTAAATTACAAAAGTATTCTGTCCAATGTCCTTGTACTTAAATTACTTGATTTTTTTGGTGGCAGAGGTCTATTTCATATATTTTTCTATTAATAATGACTTCCATTTTTATTTTTTAGAACCTTTAAATTGGTAACGTTATATGAAAGGGGAAAAAAGTGCTCCAGAATTATTTATGTTTAAAATTTTAAAAGGAAGAATTTTAGGTTTGGATGAGTTTGCAGACTTTTTTTTTTTTAATTATTAAAAAATTTTCCTACCCAGTACACACAAGATTTTCCTATTGACTCAAAATGACTCTCCTATTGACTCTCCAAAACGTGAAAATGGTGTTCCCTAGTCAGCCTCCTTTCTTCTGAACTTAGGTTTTTATATAATATTCTTATGATTCTGAGAGTGCTTAAAACTTAAGAACAGAACTTTGTCCTGTGTCTGTCACCATGTTTTCTAATATTTTTATTTGTGCCACTCTGGCATGATTTGCCCTTTAAAACACTTTAGTTGACCCTAAAGCTTTAGATTGGGGTGGGGAGGAGCTGGGGGGAATGGAACATGTTCAGTCAGTCTCATTGAGGAGTTCTGCATAGGTCTTTTGTTTTGAACACTCAGTTGTGTATAGAGAGATTTATACTTTTCCCTTATGATTAGCAGCAAGCATTTGTAAAGTAACAGCCAGAATTACAGATGCAGACTCACTGTGGAACATAGAAAATATAATTGGCTTACTAAAAGAAGGTCAGAAATCTGATATTATCTCTTATATTCCATGTGCATATTATTGAATGTTGGAAATTTCCAACGAACTCATCTGAATCTACTAATTGCTTTCTATAGTAATACTGTTACAATTAATATTTTTCAAAAGATTAGAAGTAATAAGAGTTCCTTATTCTTTTGTCTGACTCCTTAAGTGTATTTTAAAATGTAAAAAAGGTTTAGACCCGGAAAAAGATTTGAACTAGTAATTTGAAGACTTGGGTTTATATTCTGTTTTATACTTAGCTGTAGGAATGTGAACAAGTATTTTAAACTCTTTGAACTTTAGTTTTTCTCATGTAAAATAAGAATCATAATACTGGACCTGTTCTGTGTTCCTTACTGGATTATTATCAGAATCTAATTCATTTATTCCTTCAACTAACATTTTGAGACTACTTTGTACCAGCCAGGTGCTAGGGATACAGCAGTTAATAAAACAAAGTTACTACTCAGTGGAGCAAAATGAAGATAATAAATGTGATAGTGTCATGCAAATTGTGGAGAGATTTAGAAATTATTTTGTCATCCAGTACTCAAAATTTCAAAAATGGAGGAGCTAAGGTCCAGAAAAGTTAAATCTAAGTTATGCAGTGAGTTATGATAGTTGAAATTGAAATGAGATTATTCTTCATTGGATCATTTTCTATGAGATATGTTATGATCCAGATATATTTTGATAATGTAGTCACCTTTTCTTTTCATGTGTTGAGTTTTTTTTTTTTTATTTTTTCTTTCTTTTCTATAACATTCTATACTACCAAGTGTAATATTTGGGTAATTACTGGGGAAAGCCAGGTTGTATGTATTTTGGATTCATCTGAATTTATATATTTGCTTGGCCATTGGCCTTCTGTTTTTGGTAAACTATAAAAGCCAATAATACCTACTTTAGAGACTTTTTTTAATCTAAAAATTGGTATCATGTCAAGCCCTTAGCATATAGCAAGACTCAGTAAGTACTGTTGATTTATGCTTTTTCTGTGAATGACTTTCCTATGTTGGCTCTTTCTATTACTGCAAAAATACATAACTTACCAGAAGCAACAAAAGGCTGTTTCCAATGGAAATATGGAGAAAATTAGGTCTGTTTACAATCACTCGCATTCTTTTCTAATCCTCATTCTGTGTTTGTGTACTCTATACACTTTGACAGGAACATGTTGCCACCCTGTGTTTAACTTGCAGCATTGTGTAGGGTTTTTAATCAGGGGTCCACAAACCTGAAAGTGTGTACAAAACTAGTTTTTTTTTTTTTTAACCTCCACAGAGTATTTCCATAGATTAAATTTATAAATTTTTATTTATTTATTTTGCAATGGTGGGGATTGAACCAGGGCTTTATCATTGAACTACATCCAGCTCTTTCTGTTTTTTCAATTTCGAAGCAATAGTCTCAGAAAGTTGCTGAGTCTGGCCTCAAACTTGCATTCCTACCAGTACCTCCCTAGTCACTGGGATTACACGTTTATGCCACCATATCCAGCTAGATTTGATTTTATAAATGGAACCAGTGAATCCAGAAAATGTTTAGAATCATCAAATTCATGTTCATATTTATTCATCAACTGAGAAAAAAAGAATGTAAGCATAAAACTTAGGTACTAAATTTTGAGAAGTAAGAAGAGAAGGACATACCATGAATCTGAAGTCTTGGATTTCAACTTTAGCTCTGTTCGTCATTAAGCTCTGGCCTGGAATGGGAAAAACACATTACATTCGGAGTTGGGGATTTAGCTCAGTGGCAGATCTCTTGCTTAGCATGCGCAAGGCCCAGAGTTCGATCCTCAGCCCTGACAAAAAAAAAAAAAAAGAAAGAAAGAAAGAAAAAACAACACATTACATTCTTTAAGTCTAGGAATTATAACTCATATCTCTTTGTAAGGTTATCATTAGGATTAGGATTAAATATCACATGTCAGAGAGTACTTTGTAGTGATAGCACCTTATGTCAGCATTAGTACCTCTTACTCCAGTAACAATTTGGAGAAGGAGACTTTCCTTGAGTGCCCTTCGGTTCTCCTTTTCTGTGAAATCTGGGGATGAATTATATTGAAACTGTTTGATGGGAATAAATCCTTAATAGTGCATGTAATGTGTGTATTTTTATGTCCCCATCAATGAGATATTATGACATAGAACAGAAAGTTCTGGGTGAGTCAGAATATTTGTATTAAATTTCTACCTCTAGTTAGCATACCTAGCTGAAAATTTGTCAATATAACTCTTAAAATAGTTACGCTCTTACTTGTAGCAAGCTCAGAGTCGTTGGGGGTCCCATGTCATCAATGATAAATGACATTTTGAACAATTTGTGCCTTAGTCAATTGGTACATAACAACTGCTCAAAGAATATTAACTTTGCTATTATTGTTATTATTTACTAAATACCTAGGTTCGATAGGCAGATTCTTTGATTCTTATTTTAGCATTTTTAGTGGGGTTAAGGGCTGGTAGGGAAGACAATTAAATCAGATAAAATGAAGAGAGAATAAAATATTTATATGATACTGAAAACTATCATATAGAGACAGAGGAACTGATGAAGAAGACCTCATTTGGTTTGAGGCTAAATCTATCTACCCTTCAAGAATAGGTGTATTAAGAGAAATGAAGAGATGTTATGACAGGAATGATACAAGCACAATTTTAAGACAGAGAATTAAAAGTTTATATGATAAACTTTTATCATAAGATTTAAGTGAATAAGGAACCTTAGTTTTACTCATGATAGTGAAATGTGATTACAAAAATCCCTCCATCCCTGCTCCCTTTTAACCCCAGTTTAGCAGAAAGAAGATAAATCCTGATTCTGCTGTTTCTTCCTGAAGGGTTTTCCCATGGATTGAGGAGGACAGATATGTAAATTCCAGGATTTATTGGCTGTGTTACTGATGATATAACTGTTTCTGGAATGAGGGAGTATATTATTAAAGATTTACTCTTTTTTTTAAACTACCTTTTGCCATAGAAATAATGAAAACAAATGGTATATTGTTTTATACTCTTTTGTCATTTCATGTTTGCTGTCATTTGAAAAATTAGCTTAAAACTGACATTACTCTGAAAAATGGTTATTATCATATTTGTTACAGTAGAGTAAAAGCATTTAGAAACCATCTAAATATTTAAAGAAGGAGAAATAATTTGTATATCTTTACTGTAGTTGAGGGGATGATAATTCACAAACCATATGATTTACCCACTGAAAGTTAATGTCTTTAGTATGTTCAGAGTTGTGCAATGTACATCACAAATCAATTGGAGAATATTTTAACGACCTCACAGAGAAACCTTATATATCCAGTATTAGTCACTTCTGTATCTCTCCCTCAATCCTCCAGGTTCTGACTTTAGGCACCTATTTTGTTTTTCATCTTTGGACATTCTGGGCATTTTATATAAATGAAAAGATATATATGGTCTTTTTTTGACTGGTTCTTTTCAGCATTTTTTTGCATGTTTTTCAGGTACATCAAAGTTGTAATATGCATTACATATTCCTTTTTTATCCTTGAATATTAATATCCCATTATAGAGTAGACTATGCTTTTTTTGTTGACTAATTGGTAGATATTTGGATTGTTTCTACTTTTTGGACCCTGTGAATAATGCCTGTATGAGCATTGGTGTACAAATTTTTGTGTGGACATATGTTTTTATTTCTCTTAGGTATATACCTAGAAGAGTAATTTCTGGATCATTTAGTGTTTAATTTTTTGAAGAAATCAAACTCAGAGTGGTCACATTTGTTCACATTTCCACTTATCAACATATGATGTTTCCACTTTCTCCATATCTTTGCCAACACTTGGTATTGTCTGTCATTTTTATTGACGCAATCCTTGTGGGGTGAAGTAGTATTTCATTGTGGTTTTGATTTGCATTTTTCTGGTACCGAAAATGATATTGAATATCTTTTATGTGTGGATTGGCCATTTGTGTATCTTCTATAGAGAAATTTCTGTTCAGCTTCTTTTACCATTTTTAACTTAGGTTACTTGTCATTTATTATTGAGTGCCTGTTGTTTTTATAACTACAGTTTTTTGGATGGTCATTTGCATTTTTGTCAACATCTGCTTTTGTTCTAGTATAGTAGTAGTGTATTTTAGTGTATTTTGTTCTAGTTGTAGTAGCGTATTTGACAAGGTGTGACAGAAGAATTGGCCTGTAAAGTTGTCTATATTGTTATTTGACTGTTAGGATCAAGTTTACCAATCCCTAGAATAGACAGTTTTGGGCCATTAAAACATTTAGGAAGGGTTGGGAATATAGCTTTTGGTAGATTGCTTCCTAGGCATGAATAAAGTCCTAGGTTTTATCCCTACCACTGCAAAAATACATACATACATATATACACACATATAAGAAGTATTATTAAATACATAGAAAATATGGAATTGAAAAATCATAGAAAGTTTTGTGTGCTATATAATTTCAGTTGTATAAAATTTGTAAATATGTATACATAAGAAATTTTTTAAAATGCAGTGAAATACTAACAATGCTCTTTGGATTGTGGGTTTTATGGCTGTATATAGCTAATTCAGAAAATCTAAAGAAGGAAATGTCATTTTATAAAATTAGCATTTATTGCTTTATAGGCAAAGATAGATAAAAACACCAACAATGCAGATAATTTAAGATGACTTTAAAAATTCTTTTTCTTCTTTCTCTTTTATTTGTGTTCTTATGAACATAAGAATTATTTTTTCAGTTATTCTAGGGATGTTTTGTATATGCACCCACTGTCTGTTTTGGGGGAAGTGATCTTGAAACTAATGCTTAATATCTTGTTTTGTATATGATATATTTGAATAGTGAATATTCAAAAATCTTGATAGAATTCCCATTTGTGATTTCCATATTTTTGGGCAAAATTTTAATATATATTTTGCTTGGGTCTGAATGTTCCATTTATTCTGTAAATCTTACTAAAACTCTTGTTTATTAAAATGATTAGCATCATGTGTTTAATTTTTTAGTACTTTAACATTATACCATAGAGAAATGTAACCTTAGCCCCATGTTACTTTTTTCTGTTTCTATAGCTTTGTTAAGGTGTCTAACTTTTGTTTTTTATACTCAACCCTTGAAACAATGACAGTATTTCATGTGTATGCTTCTATAATTTGTTTATGATGTTCTGAGATCCACGTCCATCAGAATATCTGAATCTTTGATTTCTTTGAAGTGTTAAAACACGGAGTGTAGAATTATACTTAAGCAGTGCGATATTTCACTAAATATCATTTCATTTAGTATGGTTGCTGAAATCTACATGCCTTAATCTTTTTCTGTTTCCATCCATTTATTTATAACTTTTATAAATAGAAGGTTTTGTTTCTTTGTTTAGGTGGAGTAGATAGAATACTGATTTCAATGTTAAGGACTCTGATTTAACAAAATCTTTATGTCATTGTGTAATCTACAACATGTAGTCTTCCTTGTGTAATTTTAGGGAGTTGTGATAATTATTTGAAGTCTCTTTGCATTCTAAAATACTAAGATTCTTAGGTCAACTTTTTTCCAGTCTTGGTTCATTTGTTTTCAATAATATTTCCGCACTCAACACGTTTCACTACAATCTATACTTTGAATACCATTCAGTGTGTGTGGGGAGGGAGGAGATTGTGTGTATGTTTGTGTGTTTAAAGTGTGTTTGCTAACTCAAATTAATTTTTGGTGGAGTGGTTTATTTATTTTTTTATTAGAAGTATATAGAGATACAATTGAGGAGGAAACATTATCAAACCAACAGTAATAAACGTATATATACTTTGTTATCCAGGGGTAATGCCAAAACATGGATGATCACCTTGGGTTTCACCTGTTGCAGTTTCCTCCAGAAGAACTCATGTGTTAAATAGGTATCTCGTGGAGGAATGACATCGGCTTCTGGGATGGTTCCCCCATATTCCCACTTTCCAGTCTCCCATGAGTTCTTCATACACCCTTTCCCCTCCCCATCCCCCTCCCTACACCTCCAAGTATCCTAGGGAGCCATCCCCCTATTACTCTGAGAGTCATACAATTTGAAGTATTGTTAGGTTAGCCGTCTACCCTACTGCATCCCCATATATTCTAGCATCCACAGATGAGAGAAACGATTCGGCCCTTGAGTCTCTGAGATTGGGATACTTCTCTTAGCATAATTTTTTCCATCTCCATCCATTTGATATCAAAAGCCATAATATCTCTTCTCTAATAGCCGAGTAGTATTCCATTGTATATATGTACCAAAGTTTTTGTATCCACTCGTCAATGAGGGGCATCTGGGTTGGTTCCTTAGTCTAGCTATAGTAAATTGAGCTGCTGTAAACATTGAGGAAGCCACATCACTATAATATGCTGATTCTAACTCTTTTGGGAAAATACCCAGGAGTGGGATAGCTGGGTCATAAGGTGGTTCCATCCTTAATTTTTTGAGGATTCTTCACACTGCTTTCCATAGTGGCTGAACCAGTTTGCAGTCCCACCAGCAGTGAAACAGTGTTGGTGGAGTGGTTTAAAGTGCCACTTTAAACCATAAAAGAATGTTAACTTTTTGTCACTGTGACCAAAATACCTGACAAGAACAACTTAGAGGAAGAAAAGTTCATTTGGGTTCATGGTCTCCGAGGTTTAATCCATGATTAGCCATCTTCATTGCTTTGGGCCCAGGGTAGAAGGGAATGACGGAGGAAGGTTGCTTAGCTCATGGCAACTGAGAAGCAAAGTGTGAAGTGACATTGACAAAATATAAATCCCAAAGGCATGCCCCTATGATCTCTTGCATGCATTCATACTCTACGTGCCTGTAGTTTCCACCCAGTACAATAGTCCTTCCAAGTTATTAATCCATGAAATGAATAAATCTACTGGTTAAATGACAGCTTTCTTTCTTTTTCTTTTTCTTTTCTTTTAAAGACAGGAGGACAGTGAGAGAGAGATACAGAGAGAATCAATTTCTGTTGAGTTTCTCACATGGCTTTCATTGCCCTGACACTTAGTTGAATATGTGGGTGCTGAGGTTTGAACCCATGCACTTGCACATGCTGGGCAAGCTCCAGAACGATCCAGCCACTGCTCCAGCCCCAGATGACAGCTTTCTTAATCTGATCATTTCATCTCTGAATATTCCTACATTTTCTCATATAAGCATATCTTTTCCAAACCATAACAAGAAGTCTTAGAGTAATAAGGATAGGATAATAATAAGTAATAGGATAATAAAGTTTATTTAAGCCTTTTAATATGTTTGTATTTGGTCAGAAAGAATGGCAAACTTCAAACATAGAAGATATTTACTGGATTGATTTTTTTCTTGATAATTAAAAATCTCTGTCAGTGAAACTTAAAAAAAAAATCTTATTAACTAAACTACTGTTCTTTTTGATTTTTTTCCTCATGGATTGAACCCAGAAGTGCTTAACCGCTGAGCCACATTCCCACCCCTTTTTATTTTTTATTTTGAAACAGGGTCTCACTAAGTTGCCAAAGCTGGTTTTGAACTTAGGATCCTCCTGCTTCAGCCTCCTGATCTAAGGGGATTATAGATGTGCATCACCTTGCCCATCTTACTACTGTTGTTTTCAACAGAATACTAAAAACAGAATAAATCTGTGCTGCTGTTAAGTCTACTATCATACACATTCTGAAGTATAAATACTCTAACCATTGTTGATTTTAAGTTATTAGCATGAATTAGCTGGAAATGAAAAAGGAATAGGTGCATAATTAATTCTTCCACTCTTGCGTTGGCAGGTAGTACAGCCACATGAAAGGAGATAGATTTGTAGCCACAAAGTTGTGAGACTTGTCTCCTTGTATGGTTGCTACTAGAGAAAAATTCCCTATGTATTTTTTTTTTTTTATAAAGAGAGAGAGGGACAGTGAGAGAGAGATAGAGAATCAGTTTTATTTAGTTTTTCATGTGGCTTTTGTTGCTCTGAAACTTCCTTGTATACGAGGTGCTGGGGTTTGAACTTGCGTCTTTGTGAATGCCAGGCAAGTGCTGCAACTGTTGAGCCATCATTCCTGCGCTCCATATGTATTTTTTAGGATTATGTTAGGAGGTAAAAGCAAATTTAATATAAGTGCGTGAAAGTTTGGGAAAAAATTATTTTAATCAGCAGTGATTACTAAATCAGTAAAGAAGGTGATAAAAGAAGAAAAGTGTGCTTTTGATAGATGCATGGTAGCATGTATTTATGAATTAACTGAGACCAAAGGGGAAAATTGATTCAGTGGATTTGGGATCAAGTTTACAATTCTGTGCCATTAAATTTTTGCCCACAATTAGTTTCAGGATGAGATCTTGGCACTGTGAAGAAGTAGTCCTTCAAGGACTTTTGAAGGATTGAAGCAAGTGTTTATGTCATTTGAGGTGTAAATCCTTTCAAAGAGTGAATTATGAAGGAGAGTTAATGTCTGATTTAGTGGCTGGAGAAATGAGTGGCTTCAAGAAGAAAGAAGTTATTTCTTTCACAGGTGGGCCACCGACTTGTTTCTCAACAAAAATTCTCTTGCTAGTCAGTTGATTATAAAGTTCTCTAATGAAAAAAACTTTTTTCAAAATTTCTGCAAAGATCCTTGTTAAAAAAGATCTCCCAGAAAAATTAGGAATTGTATTATATGAATCATTTAAAAATTTTTTTGTTTCTTTTTTTACATCAAAGATAAAAGACTTTATATAGAACATGAATATATATTGATTTTATGTGATTATTTTGATGTTATCAATTGATATACATTTTTTAAAAACTATGTATATCCCTTTCTTTCTTGAGATGCCTTTCAGTTCCAAAATACTAAGATTCCCCAAATGTGTGTGTTTGTATACTCATTCAATATATAGTGCTTATGGTATTGCTGTTTTAAAATAAGGCCTTAATAGTCATTTCTGTGAAAAAAAAAATAATGTGGCTTCAGGAATATAACATTTCTTATAGGACTGTTTCTATGAGAAAAATAGCTTTTATTTTTATCATTTTGACATAAGGCACCTTTTCCAGGAAAGTATTCTGCCATGAATGTGAAGATTGCCTTTACTGCCAAACGGTCACCCTCTTCTCTGGTCAGGCAAGTCTCTGCAAGATGTCCCTTGCATATGTATATCATGTTCATTCCCTTCTTTTGTTCATTCCTGTATCTGTTCTTCTACATAAATACTATTCATGCATCAAGATTTAAATGTAGCTTCCTTCATGAAGCCTCTTTAAATTAAGACACATCAGTTAATCTCCACTCATTTCTATGTATGCTTCTCTTCAACAAAATTTCAAGGTATTTTTTGAAATAGTACCAATTCTGTACTACTATAGTGGAAGCTGTCTTAACTGATGTTTAGCTGGTATTCTCTAATCTCTTTGTATGATATCCTGACAGATACCCTCATCATTAAGGGTAGACTGAATGACTACTTGGTATTATTTTATCCTACTCTTTTTGAATTTTAAGCTAATCAAACCTGGTTTGTGTCATACCTGGGTCTCATTTTCAGAAAAGTCTAATACAGGTAGTCTGTGTTATGACTTGAACATTGGTGATTTAGCAGAGAAAGATAAAAGGTGTATTTGTTTCTAAACTTGTACGTCCCACTTATGCGTTTTGTCATATCATGTAGTTTAATTAAATTAGGAAATAATTAGGAAATGTATCTTGAAGATGAGTATGGAAGGATAGTTTCTATGAAGACTAAATTACTTGCTTGGAATTACTTAAAGCTAGTTAAATTAAGTGTGCAAAATGCAACTGAAATGTTGAGAGAAAGTCTTAAAAGATTCTGCATTCAGAAATGCTTATAAATGCCTTTAGTTGTCATGCCATTTTAAAGAAGCTTGAAAATATAGCCTTTGCTGCATGGAAGCAGTTTGTGGTTTATTCAAGACAAGTGGCATGTTAACAAGGATGAAAAGGATCTTAAATCAAAGAAAAGGTCTTAGTCCTGCACTAAATGATTTATATATAATTTAAGTTAGAATTAAATATACTGAAGACATGATCAAATATTTAAATTTACTTACCAGTTATCAAATTTCTGTCACACTGTGTATGCGTGCTTGTTGTGTTATTTAATATGAAATAGATAGAAAAATATGTGTCCTTCGAGAAAACCCTGAGAATTTCATAGCTGATGAATTTGTGGGTCTTTAACTCAAATTAAGGACATCTATTGTAGTGCAATGCTTTCTCTGGAAATATTTGAATTTGGTGTATATTGTGTTACTAATGATAAGCTATACACTGCTTAGAATGGCTGAAACAAGTGAAGCAATTTGTATAATCCCAATCTCAGCCCACATGTTTGTGACATTCCTTGCCTTTTTAGTGTTAGCATTAAGTAACTTTGGGGAAAAAAGTTTGTGTACTGTTTTAGAACTTAGGGAGTAAGAATGCAGTTCTTTATGCCACACGTATTCATCTCAAAGCATCTGTTAATAGTGCTTTAGCTCTGGAAGGATAATCAATAAATCAGTATGCATCAGTTGCTTGCAGTGTTCACATTACTTAGCCCTGGGGATATAACTTGAATAAAACAGGGATAGTCGAATAGAACAAAGTCCCATGCCTTCCTGATGTTATTTTAAATCTAACAATGAAAGTATTTAACTGGAGGTTGTTAATACTATAAAAAGTAAGAAGTTTGGAGAATAGGACTGTTCTGAGGGAATAGTGGAGAGGGTGGGAGTCAACGAAGCCTGCCATGTGTAATTGACATTTTATATGAACTTCAAAGTATAAATTGGCTTTTTTAAGTCAGTGTTGGGGGTGGGGGGAAACAAGGGTGAAGAGAAATCTGTTGAGAGTAGGTAAGATTGAGCAAACTTGGCAGAGTGAATAATCTGTCCAAAGGCAGTTTGAGTTTGAGAAGTAGGGGAGGGAGAGATGTGAGTGTATTGACTGGAAGCAAGAAAGTGAAATAGATGATGAAGAGGAAATAAGCAAGGGAGAGCGCGAGTATGCATGATCTGAGAGAACGTATTCATGCTTAGCCCTGAAGAATATGTTGAAAAGTAAAGCTCTCATTTTGTACTTATAGTTTTTACAATATAATTTTGGCTGTCGTATAGAAAATGGGATGGAGGGGAGATGAGTAGACCTGGCAGACCTACAAGTAGTATAGTGGCAAGGAGTAGGATGGTGGAGTTAAGAGATATGAGTGTGCGAAATTTATGTTCAGAGAAATGAATAGTTTTTGGTTTTGCTTTGCTTTTGTGCTTCAGTTAAAACATCATTGCTTGTTTGATTTCTAGTTAACCTTTTTCTTTCTAGCAATCATTTTGCAAGATATGTAAACTTCAGAGTCTTACTATAAAGTTTCTTTTACTTTTTTTAGATTAGGTTGATTATATCACTCATTTTCTTGGTCATATAAGAAATACATCCTTATTTTTAAGTGTAAGAAATGACAGCTTATAAATAATAATAAAATGAAAATGTCAGTAATAAGGTTCATTGTAACTCATGTTCTTACTAGAATGACTTTAATGTGGGAGAATGTGTTAAACAAAATGAAAAAAACTTTGTGGACATAATTTAAGAGTAGTTGCTATTAAGAGCATATATAGAAAGATATGTAGTAAATGTAATAGAAAGAAATGTGGCCAGTATGTAATTGAATGATCTTTTAGTCATAGTCACATGGATATTTATAACACATCATAATTTAGTACTTCAGAGTCATTAAAATATTTTATTATTTTGTTAAGACAAATATTATTAGAAATCTTTAGTTTATACTTTCCTGTTTATTAATAGGAAACAAGTACTGTAGTTGTTCTTCCCTATGTAAAAAACGTTCCTTTGAGTTGAAATTTCTAGGTTTTCACGAAGTCACTGGGAAAAAGCCAAGTAGTGGAAAATAATGATGTTGAATGGGATATAGATTATTGTTTTTCCCATTTTTTCCCACATTCATCATGTTTCTGTATTAAAGTAGAAATGAATTAAAATTTAAAGTAGTTTTTATATATTTACATTGCTTGGTAATTTTGCTTATTTTAATGCCATGTCTCTATAATGAATTGAGATGGGTTTATCTAGAGCCCTCTAATATTGGTATATTTTATTTTATTTTTAAAAATTTCAGTAAATTAAATAACATTGCACCATGAAATATAACAGATAAAACTTAGAACATTATATATTCTGTTATCTTTGAAATTTGTTAGGATGTACCTTTTATGGATTGAATGAGCTAATGATCTGTGCTCTGTAAATTAAAATTTTGAAGTATTGATGACTGAGTAAATATTTATGTAAAGATTTTTGATAGGTACTCACACATACTGTGAAGTTTTTTAAACAAGAGAGAAAGTCTCTAGAAATGGCTGGTTTAACTTTTTATTTTTTTAAGAGAGAGAAAGAATCAGTTTTATTTATTTTTTCATCTGGTTTTTGTTTTTCAAACACTTAGTTATGTATGTGGTGTTGTGGTCTGATCCCTGGTCCTTTAGTATGCCAGGCGAACGAACATTCTACCACTCACCACTCTAGCTCTAAAGTTTTATTTTATATTTTATATTGATGCTGAATGTTATTACCAAGTTTAGTTATATGCTTATATGTGTGGCTTTTGTATTTTAAATAATGGTAATCCTTCTGCAGAGATATTAGTTTGTATTGGTGTTCATGTACTCAAGTTTATTCTTTCTGTTCACTCATGTAGCAAATTTTAGTTGTGACTTAAAAAAATTAGTTAAAGAATATAAAAGTTTTTTTTTTAATTGAAAATAGCTCTCTTATATCCTCAATATCATTATCACTATTTAAAAGTTTCCTCTCAAAAAGTGACAGTAATCGAGTCAACTTCTTCACTAGTTCTGTATTGGACTTGTTTTGGTAATTAGGGTAATAAATTATTATGCACTTTTCTAGTTTCCCCATTGCCCAACATATCCATGAATATACTTACTGTCTTCTACTTATTATGCTCCTGTAATGGTGAAGTAATTTTATTGCTATTTTAAGGAAAAACAGCATTGAAAAATTGAAAAAAAATTATTTAAAAACATTCCGTCCAAAGAGAGATGTAACTGTATTATATTGTGTTTTTAAAAGTATATGTCACTGATGTTGAATTAGGAGTGTTGAGTTCTGTTGCTTTTGAGATAGAGGACTAGATAACTTCACAAAATCAGTAATCACCTATTTTTTGAGTTTACATAATATTTTACTTCATTCTTTAAGTATCTCGTTTTTCTGTGACTAATTATTTCTAATGGTTATGTTTTTAAGTGCTAGTATGTACAAACAGAAATAAGTCAGGCTCAGACCAGAGGCATGTCGCTCAGAGTTTGGATTGTATAACCAAAAATAATAATATGGAGAATTCATACACGTTCCAAAGAAGCTAAGAAATGTCTGTAACGCTCTTTTAAAAGTAGATAAAAACATTCTGAATCCCTTATGTATTCTTATGTTTGGGCTGGGAAATTGTGTGATAGACCTGTGGTCAAATGCATTTCACATTTAACTGGAAAAAAATTTATTTTTGTATTTTAAGAAAGTAGATAGTATTTTTAAGTTTTGTCATAAATAATGTTGTAGAAAACTTAGTGAAGTTTATTTGATACATTTTGGGTCTTCTGTAAAATGGAGACTAAAATGTAAAAATAATAAAACGATGTGCATAAATTTGAAGTCTGTGATAATCATGTGTGTATCAGTAGTCATTTAAATAAACTTACATTTTTTGGTAAAGCATTTAAATATTGTTTTCATGTAATGTGTTTTCTATAAGGTCAAAAGAAATAGACTGGCAACCTTATTTTACTACACGCATTGTAGATGATTTTGGCACACACCTACGAGTATTCAGAAAGGCTCAGCAGAAAATAACAGAGAAAGATGATCAAGTAAAAGGTAATGTCTTTGTTCCTTTTGAAAATTAAGCTTTTAAAAATCTGTTTTCCTTTTCACCGTGTAGATTTTGAATTGTTTCCTTTTTCTTCCAGGTACAGCAGAAGATCTTGTAGATACCTTCTTTGAAGTCGAAGTTGAAATGGAGAAGGAAGTTTGCCGTGACCTAGTGTGCACGTCTCCCAAAGATGAAGAAGGTTTTCCTTTAATATAATTCTTTGAGAACAGTAACCTTTTAAAAACAAATTATCTGAACGAATTTAAGGGCGAAGTTATTTTTATACAGGCCTGGTAGCATAATGAAGACACTGTTCATTTTAACTCTTACAAGTAGTTTGCGCATTCTTCTTTCCATTTTTAAAGATTACCTTTAAAAATTCATGGGTCTTAAATTTTAAATAATAGCAGCACAGACATTTAAGATTGTTTATAGCTTATGAATTATAGAATTATTTTTATGTTGGATTTATTATTCTACCTCAAGAGTACACCTATTACCCTAAAATACTTTCTAAGGGAATCATAAATGATTTCAGATGGAATTTATAAATTTGAATGGACTTGTCTTTTCATTGTGAGAGGTTAGTCCAGACAAGTTTTAGTTGAGTATTTTTTTCCAGTTTTACAATTACGTATTTGTTTAATTAATTAGCACATTTTAAAATTAACAGTATTAGCTATTTAATTTTATTCCCAGGAAGTGTCAGCATGGGAACAACCACAGAAAAGCATTTCTAGTTTTTGTTGATAAATATTGAAAGCAATAAATTATTTTCTTAGATTTTGAAATTATACTAATCTTTTTCCTTTTCCTTTCCTTTCTTCTTTCCCCGTTTTTTACATGTATTATAAAATTTAGCATTTTCTTGCCAGTTCATTATCATTAATATAAAATAATACTAAATCTAAGAAATAGGCATAATGGTGTACAATAATTTTAAGTTGAGATCACTTAAATCACTAGAATAGAAGAGCATATTCTTCCTGTGTTACTGCCTGCTGAGATAGTGGAGGATTTTTCTTGAAAGAATTCCAGGTATATCTTTATATGCACAAATAATTCTTAAGGTTGCCAAGATAATCAATGTTTAGTAGAAGCGAAGAAAACAGAGTACATCTAAAATTATTCAGGAGAAACTTAATTTTGTAATTGAAGTTTCTCCTATGATTCACTAAACTGTCTAAAATTGAACAGAATTGAAATTTTACTTTGATTAATGAATAGTAAGTATTTGAAGAACAGTGAAGTAAATTTTAATGAATACTGATATGTACTAATTACTAAAATAGTAAGCTAATGCCAGGCAACGGCTTATTTCTATCTTTTTTTACGTGTATTTTATTAAGAGTAGTTGGAGATTTTAGGTTTTCTAATGTTGTTATAGCTACTTTTTCTATTTTTAGGATTCCTAAGAGATTTGTGTGAGGTCTTATTATATTTATTGCTACCTCCTGGAGATTTCCAGAACAAGATCATGCGATACTTTGTCAGGGTAAGCTTAAACCCATACCCAATAATGACTGTAAAGAAACTTAGAGCAGTAGTTTTCAAAATTTTTGGTCTCAAGACCCAGTTCAATTCCTAAAAATTATTGAAGACCCAGATATTGTCTTGGGAACCTTTACCCAGTTCCCCCAAAGTCCCTGGCCAATATTTTGTTTACTGCCTGACTTAGGAGCTTGGATATTTGGTTATAACAGAGGCACTTTATTAAAAATTTTTAATACTGTATAGCTTTACCTAACATAGGCTAGGTAAAAATAACATGACTGGATCGAAACTTCATGCTAAAAAACAGTAGGCCACAAAGATTTTAATTTTCATTATTGGGACATGAATGAGATGGGAATGATAGTCTTGGAGTTTTATTCCCTTCGTGTATATCTTTGGAGTAAAACTGTGTGCAAACATTAAGGAATAACATTTGGCTTTGGATTCTGGTTATAATTAAGAAATGCTAGCTATTTAGTACCTTATCTTGGTTGAATGGGTAAAGTGAAAGTTTTGAATTTTACTGTAAATGTTATAATCTTGTTAGTCTTTCCTCTTGTGGAGTGGATACCAATTCCCGAAACATGTTTTTATGAATATATGTTGCTGTGTAATTAATACCAATTTCCTAACATCAAGTATTTTGAATTCAGTGTACTTGGTGGGTATTTTAATGGCATTTGATGTGAAATGAGTAGAAAATGCTGGGTTTTTTTACATTTTCAGCATCGTCTTACATATTGAAGGGATTTGTTTCCTTACTTTCATACATGCATACGTAATGACAAAGTAGCTCAAACCTGATCCTTTATGGGATCTCCCCTTTTATCCCCACTCCTTGATCTCATGTCTTCTATAATTCCCCCATGTTACAGGTATAAAAGACCATATACATTAAAAAAAGAGAGAGTGGGAAAGTGAGAGAGAGAGAAAGAGAGAATCAATTTTATTTAGTTTTTCACGTGACTTTCGTTGCTCTGACACTGTTATGTATGTGGTCCTGGGGTTCAAACTCATGTTCTCGCGCATGCCAGGCAAGTGCCGTAACCGCTGAGCCATCACTCCAGCCCCCATGTACATGTATTTTAATCATTGAAATTACTAGATTTTTATGCCTAACTGGGTATATTTGCTAAGTTTTGATGGTTCAGGCTAATTTTGGGGGAGTAGTCATATCAGAGGTGGTAAATACCTAGCATATGTATCATATGTAACTTTTCTTCTGCTTAACTTATGTTAAATATTGACGTTCACTAATCCTAGGCTCATCTTGCTCCTTGGTTGTGAACACCTTCAACATGGTAATTAGTTTTAAATTTATATCTTTAGTTTAGACTTCCCTTCTGAGATCCAAGTTACTCTGACATGCTGCACACTGAAAGCCTCCACTGGAACAACTCATAGGCTTTTTAAATATAAAGTCCAAAATGGAAGTATTATCCTTGTCTCTGTATCCTTTTTGCCATTTAGTCTTTTTTACATCCCAGTAAATGCTATGGTTATCAAGCAAGTTATTCAAATCCTGAGTTTTTCCAGAGGCTTACAAGGCCTTGTATGATACATTTGTTAACTTTCTTGCCTCTTTGCCATGTAGTCTCAAAGAAAACAAAAGCTAGACAGTAAAGTGTGGTTTTATTCAGGAACTATTGAAATAAGGGAAGAGAGAATTCAGTGTAGAACTGAACTCAAAAGCAAGTAGGTATTTGTATCCCAGGGTCAGAGTGGGAATGAGTAAATGGAAAGTTACTAAGAGACATATAGTAGTATGGACAGGAGACTATGTTTATACAGACTAGTAGGATTCCTGCTAAAGCCAGGACAGGATGATGAGATGTCAAGAACAGGGATGAAGAATTCGATCAGCTATTGAGGGTGTGAAAGTTTTGGCTAAATGTATTTGACGGGATTCTTGCTAAAATTCTGTGACACAATAATGAATAAACATTGAGGGGTAAAGGTTGTGGCCTAATATGTAAGACAGTTCAGAGGAGTCTTCTAAAGTTTGGTGAAGGATAATGTCTTTGTGAATAGTCATTAAACTCCAGCCAAATTACCAAATTTGGGCTTTCTTCCCCAAAAGACCACTTTTCCTCCCAGTTATGTAGAGCTACCTCATGCTTTTTTCCTTTGCTCAGGTTGATGATTGTTAGTTTGTTGGTTAAGTAGTATTCATTTTTTGTATTACATTTAATGTTACTTCCTCAGAGATGCTTCCCTGATCATTAGGTCTTATGTGCCCTTATAATTCCTTGTTACTGTTGCCTGTACCCAATTGTTTTCCTTCATAGGATTTACCATATTTTAAAATAATAATTCAGTTGTTGTGTTTACTTAACTGACACCTTTTTCTCAAATGAACCATGAACTTCTTGAGTATAGGGACCTTATCTGTACATATCACCAATGTATACCTAGTGGTTAACACATTACATGTTGTGTAACAGGTACTAAATCAGAAAATCAATTGTAATGCAATAGGAAACCCAGTTGTGCCCTCTTTGGTTGTGATGCACATGCCACTCCAGATCTTTGAGAAATAAAGTGGCTCCTGAGGCTTATAACTGAAGATCTGCCTTATTACATGAGTTTATTGTTTAAAATAAGTACAATTATAATGAGCAAATATACTTTTCTAAAGATTTTTTTAAGGTCAACATTTCTTTGTGAATCCCTATATTCAGCAGATCACCTTTTCTTTCATTCACAAGATAGCTCTCACCAGTTTTCTTTTGTTGTTCATTTTGTGCATAGTCGCTATACTATCAAGTTTCCTCAAATATGAGTTTTTCCCAAAAGACATTTTTTTTTTTAGATTAAATATCAGGTGAAAGAGTTCTTTCCTTTGAATGGGTCTTTTTTATAGATTATACAAATCACAGTATTTGAAGTAATTGCTCTTTAATTGCTTCTGCATTATTTCTGTTAACTGTGTTTTCTTTTAAAGACACATGACTCAACGCTTTTGTATCTTTCAGTCCCCCGTATTGACAACTGATTCTATGTTCTTGAAATTGGGGGTCTTTAAGGATTACATGGAAATGGCTACTTACTTTAGAATATTTAGAACTCTCATTAGGACCTGTTCAGGAATTGTTGAGTCATCTGATTAATCCCTTAATAGCCAGATCATTTTATGAGGGAAATTCAGCAGCTAAAAGTAGTTTTCTAAGACAGATTAGCTAATTGTGTCAACTAGTAAACACAAAGCTTTTTCAAAATTCTTTCCCATGTATTTTTTTTTCTTACTTTCAAAATAAACTTTGGAGAACATTTTGTGTGTGTGTGTGGGTATGTGTGTGTGCGCGCACACGCAGATTTTCTTCTTAAAGTACATTTTTACTTTTTATTTTTTTTAAGGGAGCACTTCTTAATTTTTTTTTTTTAAGAGAGAAACAACTTTATTTAGTTTTTCACATGGCCTTCATTGCTCCAACACTTGGTTGTGTACGTGGTGCTGGGGTTCGAACCCAGATCCTTGTGCTTGCCAGGCAAGTGCCGAAACCGCTGAGCCACCGCTCCAGCCCCTTAAAGTACATTTTTAAATTTGAACAATTATGGCCAGAGATATAATTAGAAGAAAGGAATTAAATAGTTTTTAAAAAGTTTGAGACTAAAGCTAGCCTTGAAAGAAGCAATTGTTTGAAATTTGGGAAATTTCTAAATTGGGAATATTTCTAAAAATCATTGGCACATCTATTAGTGCCTATCAAAAATGTTGATTCATCATGAGCTAATAGTTGCCAGAAACTTAACACAGTTTACAAAGATGGAATTACATAAAATATTTCTTTAAGGAAAAATAAAGACCACCTTCTGCAAATACATGCTAGAAAATGGCCCAGATAATTAGAAGTGTAGTAAAAAGGAATAAATTAGTCTTTCACTTTGAAAAGTTAAATATCTTGTTAAGCTTGTTGTTCATTAGCCCTTCTAATATTCTCAATAAAAGGTATTTCATAAATTTAGATACCACAGGTATATAGGAATGAAGGCTAATGCCAGGTGAATACATTGTATTAACACAATCAGTTCTAAAATTGTAGTTTATTTCTACTCATTTATCACATGCACACCATGACTTTGAGAAGATTGGAAAGAAGGTAAATATTTTCAGAGATGGATAAGTCAGTAGTTTAACTGACCAATTCTACTCATATATAGAAGATTCCTAGATGGTGGTAACCTATTAAACAAATTTAAGATATAGAGTAACATCAAAAATATTAAGAGAGACATACTATAAATACTGGATAGGTATATATTTTAAATATATAAATATGTAAATATTTTAAATATGAAAATGTGTTCAGCTGAAATGATCAGGGCTTATTTAAAAGGATAATTGATTCTTTGGTAAGGCCTAAAATGAATTTCAATAGGTTAGAACACAAATAACTGTAGTTGCTTGGTTTTCTCCCTTGAAGTAAACATGATTCTAAAATTAGTGGATATATTTTCTTTCTCTGTTTTTATACTTCTACTATAAACACAGATTTTCTAGTATATCTAATTTTTTTCCTCATGTTTTGCCTTTTAAAAATTGACATAAACACTAATGTACCACATGTATCCTTTTTTTTTCTTTCTCACTTATCTTTAGTTGTCATTGTGGAGATGTGTCCGGTGTCCAAGTTGATAGGCAGCCTGTCTCATTTATTTTGACTGAGGTTGTAGGTGGCTACTGTTTTATATGATTTCATTGATTATTACTTTTTACTTTCATTTGTATCATACCGATCTTATGTATCAGCATTGTGTTAGGAATTTTACATTATCCTATTGAGAACTATACATTAAATTTGTCTTTTCAAAAAAAATTTTCTAGGAAATTCTTGCACGAGGAATTCTTCTTCCATTAATAAATCAACTCAGTGATCCTGATTATATTAATCAGTATGTCATATGGATGGTAAGTACCTTTTCAAATTAGTACTTAGTTTTGGAGACAGTTTTTTAAATGTAAAAATGCTCTTTGGAGATCAGGGTGATTAAGCAATTTATTAAAGGAATTAAAATTGTTTCTAAGAAAATTCCTATGTTTCTGTTATATTTCTTTGTTAAATGTGTTGCTCATTTTGTTGTTAAGAAGTTCATTGATTATTTTCCTTACTATTATGATGCATTAATATCACTACTATTTCTTTAAAAATAGATTCTTTCTTTACCTTTGTATACAGATGGTGAGTATTTTTAACCGTTAGTATAGGTGGAGAATCCCTTGTTCAAATCGTTGGGACTCAGAAATGTTTCAGATTTTAGAATGTTTCCATATTCATAATGAAATGTCTTGGGGATGGGACCCAAGTCTAAACATGAAATTCATTTATATTTCATGTACACCTTATAAACATAGTCTGAAGGTCATTTTATACAGTATTCTTAGTGTGCCTGTGTTTTGACTGTGACTTGTCTCATGAAGTCAGGTGTGAAATTTTCTACTTGTGGCATCATGTTAATACTCAAAATGTTTTGGATTTTGCATTTTTGGATTAGGGATACTAAACCTGTATTTGGTTCTAAACACAACTCAACATCTGAACCACTTAAATAGCATGTACTTCACATTTTTTATCATATAATGGAAAATATGAGCGATAGAACACAAGAATGAGCTTCAGAAGATCTGTATTCTAGGTTTGTTTTCATAAGTTGCTTCATGTGCCTTTAAACGGATAGCCCAGATTTCTTCTCTGTGAGACATATCAAATAGAAATCATTCAGTTTACAAAATCTTTTTTTTTTCCACCTTTTTTAATTATATGTGCTATTCCTCAGTAAACTCATGGTCAAGGAGAAGTTGTAAATGGACTACCTGCTGGGAATACCTTGATATATACTTTTAGATCTTTGATTTATTTTCTTGAGCCTGGGATTTCTTCTCCTCATTCATTTCCTTTTAACCTGGCCTATTGTACTTAGGAAAGAATCACTTGATTGTTCTTTGATTTTTTTCCTTAGGTATTGTAAAACTTGCCATTCCTTTATTGTTGTTGCTATCACATTTGTCTGTACCCACTGGACTGTGGGTTATGTATAAGGAAAACCTTTCTTATTAATTTTGTATTCCTAGCATTTTTTCAGGAGGTGATTTTTCTTACAGTTGTTGACCATTTAGTATTTTAGGTTCTACCAAATACTTTAAAAATACATGTATCTACATAGTTAAAATCTTTAGAAGATGAATAGTCCTTGGTATTTTACCTAAGAGCTTATTCTAAAATAATAAAAAGTCAGCAGGAATCTATGTTCAAAGCCATTCATAGCAATATTGTAATTGGTCATAAAAATTTGCAAGCAACTTAAATATTCCAAACAGGGAATTAGTTTAATAAATTATGTCATATTGATATATTTAAATACTGTACAGCCATTAAAATAATAGTATTGTATCTTCATGAACATGGAAAGATACTGATGATACATTTTACGTGAAACATTTAACTAAAGATGGCGTTCTCTTTTGCTGAGCTTGTGTTAACTCTGTAGTTTGTTATATGACAAAATATTTTGTAAAGGCATTAACATATACTCCAAAAATAACTTGTTCTCCCATGGATGGCCTATGTATGATGCAAACTATTGTATGATACTTTGGTTTTTGTGTTACTTAATGGACAGGGGAAACATAGTCACTGTTGTATTTTTTTAGTAGATTATCAGAAAAAATATTTAATGAAGAAGAATTTATCAATAAAGGATCTTTGGCCTACTTTATTGTCTTGTTTACCCTCTTGAAGTTTATGTGAAAAAGCTTTTTAGGCATAGGTATTATAAATATAAATGTGAAATCTGCTATTATTTACTCCACTAAATTTTCATGAGTGTGTTCTATCGTTTCTTCTTAGTTGAAAGGAAAATCATAGAATCTTATATATATATATATATATATTTATATATATAAAGTACTAGTGTAATATAACAGTGGTGGTTGGGTAGGAGTTTTAAATAATTTTTAAAAGCAATATTGCCATATTTGCATTATTTTTATCTAAATATGCAGACAAACATGCTAGGTCCTGTGTCTGACTAGAAGTGATCAGAACTAATTGGCTAATATTGATAATCTGTAACCAGATAAGATAAATGAAAAAGACATTTATTTACTTATTTCTTAAATGCATTCTCTAAAATGTCAGGTATTTATTGCTCTTATATTTGTTTCTTGAAATATTCTTTTTTGGGGAAGGTACCAGGCATTGAACCCAGGGGCACTTAACCTCTGAGCCACATCATCAACTCCCTTTTTTATAGTTTTTTAAAAACTTTGAGACAGGTTCTCACTAAGTTCCTTAGGGCCTTGCCAAGATGTTGAGGCTAACTTTGAACTTGTAATCCTCCTGCCTCAGCCTCCTGAGTCACAGATTACAGGCATGTGCCACCATGCATGGCTTGAAATGTTCTTTTTCATTTATCATCTTTTATTAATGAAATAATTTTTTTATAAAGTGAAATGTTTGGATCTTCTACAGTTTAGTTAATTTTGGTAAATATATATATTTGTGTACCTATCATAAGAATCATAAATCAAATTTTCCATCATACTAGAAACACACTCCCCTCTTTTATTCTCCATCACTGTGAATTAGTTTTGCCTATTTATGAACTTTATATAAGTGGAATAATGCAGTCTATATTCCATATACTGTTATTGATAATTTCCATGTATTCATTCTTTTTTAGTGCTCAGTATATTTCGTTTTATGAATACACTATAAATTTTTTACGTTGTCTTTTATAGATGTGCATTTGAAGAGTTCTTTTTTTGTTTTGTTTTGTTTTTTTCTATTTTGCAAACAAAAATGAAACAAAAGAAAGAGTGACAGGGTGCCTTAAGTATTTTTGTACGAATCTTTTCATTAATATATGTTTTTATTTCCTTTTGAGTAAATCATTAAGAGTGGAGTTACTGAGACATGGGGTTTATATTTAAGTTTATAAGCAATTGCCAATGGGAGTGATATCAGCAGGATGGTAAAAGAGGAAACCCCAGATGTTATTTCTCTATAGAAATATCAGCTGAGCAAAAATAGAGTCCTCAAAACCTTTATGAGAACTCTGAAGCCAATTGGAAGTCTAAATACCCTGGGGGAGCTTGAAGCTGAGAGTAGTTGCACTGACACAAGTATGTAAAGCATTTCCAGGGGCGTCAGCCCAACCCACAATGTAGCGATCAGACAGAAAAACACAACTTGCAGCTTCTCCACTAGAAGGGAAAGGGAAGAATGGAACATACCACCAATATTCTAACTTTTCAGCGGTTGCACAGGGAATGTGCATTTTTCTCTCCTGACCTGGACTGCTTTTGGGGAGCTAGCATCTTTTGTTTGCCTGAGGCCACAGAGAACAGAAAGAGTTTAATAGCTTGTTATTTGGCCAGAACACTTGAAATATAGCAATGGACAGAAGCTGATAGAAATCACTGTGATTGATTTTAAGTGCCTGGCTCCTGAGCCTTCTGTGAGAAGGAAAGAGAACCGTGCAACATATGTCCTAGTACTCTGGGTTTTCAGAGTGATTCCTGAGGTACTGCTTACTTTCTCATTATAATTGGAACACTGTTGAAACTAACATATCTTGGATGTCTAGGTGTTACCAAGAACACAGGAGAGCTTATCAGGTTGTTGTGGCATCAGAAAATTTTTACTACAACAGACAAGACACCAGAAGGAGCCAATACTATAAACTCCTGGAAAAAAAACCTAATTGAGTAATTAAGTGGGAAATTACACATAGAAGCCCAGAGGTTTGAGAGGTTCCTCCAGTCTGTAGCTGGGCTGATAAATGAAGGTCTTCCTTTGTGTGAAAACAGTATATAAAGTCTAGAAGAGGTGCCTGTTTTTTCAAATGTAAAAAATCACAACAAAAAGGTACACACAAAGAAACAGGGAAACATGGATGAAGTAAAGTAGCCAAATAAATATCCAGGACTGAACTCTAAAGAAACATATCTATTGATCACCTAACAAAGATTTAAAAATAATCACCTTAAAGAAGCTCAGTGAGTATGACAGAGCTCAAAGATAGACAACTAACAAATTGAGAAAAGTGATACAAAGAAAACATGAGAATATAAACAAAGAAAGACAAACAATAAGAACAAAAGAAATAGTAAAGCTGAAAAAATACAGTAATTGAATAAAAAAATTCACTAGAAGAGATCAACAGGAGACTTGATTAAGCAGAATTGATCAGTGAACTTGAAGACAGGTTATTTGAGATTATCTAATCAGCAAAAAATAACAGCAGAAAAGAATGAAGACAAGTAAAGAAAACTTAATGAACTTACAGGTTTACTTACAGTAAACCAATATGTGCATTTTGGGATTTCCAGAATGAGAGGAGAATGAACAGAGAGATCATTGGAAGAAAAAAATTGGCAAAGCACCCCAAATCTGAGGAAGGAAATGGTTTTCCAAATTCAAATGCTTAAGAAACACCTAGGTTAAACCCAAAGAGACACACCCTCACAGAGATGTATGAAATAAAATTGAATTGTCAAAAGGTCAAAGATAGAATCTTTAACAAGATAAAGAGACTCAGCATATCAGAGAACACCTGTAAGATTTATCTAGGATGGGTTTTGTTTTTTTTTTTTGTTTTTTTTTTTTTTTTTTGAGAGAAAGAGAATTTTTATTTAGTTTTTCATGTGGCCTTCGTTGCTCCATGAGTTCGTTGTGTACTTGGTGCTTGGGTTCGAACTTGTGTACTTGAACATGCCAGGCAAGTGCTGTAACTGCTGAGCCACTGCTCCAGCCCTAAACAGAGGTTTTTCAACAAAATATCATAGAACAGAAAATGTTGATAGAATAAAAAGATTAGTGCCAAAGAATACTGTTGCTCAAAAGTGAAGGACAGGTTAAAAAAAAAAATTGCTGAGGGAGTTCACCACCACTAAACTTGCCTTTATAAAGATTACTAAAAGGAGTCCATCAAATTGAAATGAAAGAATGATGGAGAACAGTAAGAAAGCATACAGAAATTCAAAGCTTTTATGTAGAAATACATTGTGCTGTTATACTATAATGATAGTGCATAAATTGCTTTAATCAAGTTACAGAATTAAAAAAGATAAAAACAACATATAACTGCAATTCTCAAAAAACTATATTGATTGATACCAAATATGAAAAGATTAATTTTGAGGTCAGTAACAAACTGGGGTGGCATGTATAATGAGTGCAGTTTTGTACGTGATTGATGTTGTTACCAGTTTAAAATAGATTGTTATAATCATAAGATGTTTTATGTAAGCCCCATGATAACCACAAAGAAAATAGCTTTAGAAGATGCATAAAGAAAAAATAGAGAAATCAATGTGCTATACCAAAATAATAAACAAAACATTAAGGAAGGCAACAAGAGAGAAAGAGGGACAAAATACCAGCAAGAAGTACAGAAAACAACAAATAGTCCCTTCCTTGTTAGTAATTACTTTAAGTACAAATGGATTAAGCTCCCCAATAAAGACACAGAACAGCTGAATGGAAAAGAAAAGAAGATCTGACAATATGCTCTGTACAAAGGATTCGCTTTAGATACAAGATCATACACAGGCAGAAAGTGAAAGGATGGAATATTCCATAGAAATGGTAAGCAAGAGTGGTGTGGCCATGCTTTTATACATAAATTACATTTCAGCTTAAAAACTGAGAAAGAAGAGCATTCTATAATGATAACAGATCAATTCACCACGAAGATAAAATAGTCATATTTGTATACTTATCAGCAGTGCATCCAGATACACAAAGCAAACATTGACAGAATTGAAGAATAAACTTTAGCTCAGTAAAGTAATGACACTTTAATCCCCTACTTCCAATAATAGACATATCAACTAGATGTAAGACCAATATGGTTTCAGAGGAAATGAATAATACTCTAGACCATTTGGGTCTAACAGACATGTAAAAGAGTGCTCCATCCAGTAGCTGCAACACACACATATTTAAGTGTACGTGTAACATTGTACAAAATAGAGCGAATGTTAAGCTGTCAGTTTACCAAATTCAAAAACACTAAAATCAAGCATGTATCTTTTCAAGCCACAGTGTAGTTATTCTAGAACTCCCTAGGAAATAGAAAACTAAAAAAATTCACAAAAATATGGAAATAAAACTTCACACTGTTAAAAAAAAAACAATAGGTCAAAAAGGCAAAACAGATTAATAATGTGATACAAATGCAAATTTAAACAAAACAAGTGAAGTTTTTCCTCCCATATTTTCATAACACAGAATGCTTATATACCAAGCAGTCATTTCACCAGCTGGGTATCAGCTAATTTAATTCAATTCTGAGACTGTCTACCTGGAAATAGCACTCTGTCCCCCTTAAGAGGAGATACAGTGCGTTCAGGGTGGTATGATCATAGATCCTGTCCCCTTACAAATGTCAGTTACAAGTCTGGGTTTTTGAAACTTCTGTCTTATTGGTATAAATTTTGGTTTTTATAATCCATTCTTTGGGCTAGTTTGGTAGAACACCTTGTAGAATTCAGGGAAACACTTGTATTTGCCCACTTACTACAAAATATGTTACAATGATAATCATCATTTAGATGAAAGAGATGCATAGGGTAAGGTCTGGGAGTAAAGGTGTAGAAGTTTCATACTTTCTTTGGGCGTGCTAACCTTCAGGAATTTATACATGTTCAGGTATTTGGAATTTAGTCCTTTTGGGTTTTTATGGAAGCATGTTTGATTAAATTGTTAGCCATTGGTTTATCAGCTCAATCTTCATACCCTTTTCCCTCTCTAGAGCTAGAGGGGTGAGACTGAACGTTCTGACCTTAGGATCACATGGCTGATTCCCCTGGCACCCAACTGCCATTCAGAGACTGTGTAGGAAATGACATTATTATCACTCCTGAGATCTCTAGGAATTTAGTGGTTATATGTCAGGAAAATGAAACAAACACAAATATATATTTCCCTATATCAAAATCTAGAAGAACTTGTGGGATTCAGCAAAAGAAGTATTAAGAGGTAGTTTTTGATGCCTGCATCAAAAAAGAAAAGAAAAAGAAACAAAAAATTTCAGTTCAGCAACCTAACATTATATCCCAAGAAACTGGAAAAAGAACAAATGAAACCAAAGTTGGTAGAAGAATCAGAATAATAGAGGTTAGAGCGGAAACAAGTTAGAGAACAGAAAAATAATAGGAAAGATAAATGAATTAAGAGGGTTTTTAAAAAAAAATCAACAAAATTGACAAACCTTTATCTAGAGTAAGGAAAAAAAGCAGAAAACAAGACTCAAAAATCAGAAACAGAGGAGATATTACAACTGATACTACAGAAATAAAAAGATTAAAATTATTATTGTGAACTACTTTGAACACTTACAGAAGCATGATAGAACTACTATTGGGAACAATTATATGTCAACAAATTAGGTAACCTAGGAAAAAAATGGATAAATATTTAGAAACATACAAAGTTAGAACAGACCTGTAAATAGATAATGAATCACTAATCCAAAGCCATGGAATAAAGCCTAAGAAGAGATGATTTTAATAGAGAATTCTACCAAACGTAAAGAAGAATGAACACTAGTTCTTAAATTCTTAAAAAAAAAAGAAAAAAGGAGTAAATACTTCCAAATACATTATACCGATAACACAATTGGACAATGATATTTATGCAAAAGAAAGAAAAAAATGAAACTGAAGACTGATATTCCACTCTTGATGTAAAAATTCTCAACAAAATACTGACAGTCTGAATTCACCAACATCATGAAATGATTATAGATGATGACTGTATGGTATTTATTCCTGGAATATAAGGAGTTTTCAGCATGAAAATCATGCTAATATATCACAACAGATTGAAGGACAAAAACTGAGTGATCATCCCAACTGATGAGAAAGAAAGAAAACACCCTAGGTAGAAGGAAAGTATCTCAACACAAGAAAAATCTTTTTTTTTTTTTTTTTTGTAACCTTATACTTGGGTGGAAACTAAAAACATTTCTTCCCTAAGGTCAGGAACAGGGCAGAGAGGTCTACTCTTAATCTTTCTGTTCAACCTGATACTGGCAGTTTTAGCTAAAACACTCAGATAAGAAATAAATGACATTTAAATACGAAGAAGTAAATTGTCTGTAAATGATATAATTTTGTTGTAGAGATCTATAATGATTCCACAAAAAATACTGTTGAAACTAATAATCAAATTTAGTGAACCTGCAGTTTACAAAATCAGCACACCAAAATCAGTTACATTTCTATGTACTGAGAACAAAAAAGGAAAACTTAATTTCATATATAATAAACACAAATTGAGGAAACAATTTAAAAAGAACAGAATATTTAGGAATTAACCAACAAGAGGAAAGATTTGTACACTGAAAATCACAGTGTTGAAAGAAATTAAAGATGATGTAAATGGAAACTCATCCCATGTTCATGTTTTGGAAGATGTAATGTTGTGAAGATGTCAGTAATACCCAAAGCAGTCTATAGATTTGGAGTAATTCCTATCAAAATTCCAGTGTTTTTTTGAAGAAATAAGAAAACCAATCAAAGGACCCTGAATATGAGAAAAAAAGAAAGAAAAAAGAGGAGACCTTAATCCTTATTTCAAAACTCAGTACAAAGACACAGTAATTGAATTAATGTTTTATTGGCATAAAGAAAGACATGTAGACTCACTGGAGCAGAACCTAGAATGCAGAAATAACACTCTTCCATATAGTGTCAAGACTACCCTATGGGAAGGAATGGTCTCTTCAAAAGATGAGGTGCTGATGGGCCTGGAGTGGTGGTGGCTCAGTGGTTGCCGTTGTTGCCTGGCATGTGGGAGGATGCGGGTTTGAACCCCAGCACCACGTACACAATGAAGTGTCGAGCAGTGAAAGCCACATGAAAAACTAAATAAAATTGATTCTCTCTTTCTCTCTCACTGCCCCTCTCTCTTAAAAAACAAAACAAAACAAAACAAAGAAAAATAAGGTGCTCAGAAACGTGGATATCCACAAGCAAAAGAAGGAACTTGGACTCTTTTCTTATGCTATGTATAAAAAACACTGAAAACTGAGGGAAGACTGAAGTGTGAAACCCGGAACTACAGAACACCTAACAACACACCACAGGAAATACAGCTTTGTGGATTTGGCTATGATTTCTTGGGTTGATACCAAAAGTTCAGGCAACAAAAACAAAAAATAGTGGGAGTGTATCCAACTGAAAGTTTGCCCAGCAAAGAAAATAATAACCAGAGTGAGAGAACAGTTTGTGCAATGGATAAAAATATTTTTCCAGCATATTTCTGCTTAAGATTTAGTATTCAGCAGATAGAAAGAACTCATGAAACTCAATAATAGAATAAAAAAGGAATATGAAAAATGGGTGAATTATTTAAATAGACATTTTTTTCAAATGAGATATACAAATGGCCAACAATTATATAAATAGATGCTCGACATCCCTAATCAATATGGAAATGCGGACCAAAACCACAATGAGTTATCGTAAGCATTTGATTGCTACTATAAATGAAAATCAGAAGATGACAAATGTTAGTGAAGCCATGAGGAAATCAGAACCTGTATGCTTTATTGATGGGAATGTAAAAATGGTGTTGCTGCTGCGGAAAATAGTTTGGAGGTTTAACCGAAAGTAAAAAATAGAATTACTGTCCAGTAATCTCACTTCTTGGCTTATATCTAAGAAATCATAACGGAATCTTGAAGGGGTATTTACACACCTCTATTGATGGGAGTTTATTCATAGTAGCCAAGAGGTGGAAGTGTCTCTCAACAGATGATTGTACACAGAAAACGGGCTGCATACTTAGAATGACTCAGTCTGCAAAAAGAAGGAAATGCTGTTTATGCTACATCATGATCAACCTTGAGGATATTATATTAAGTGACATGAGCCTGTCACCACAGGACAAATACTGTATGGATTCTCTTATTTGTAGTATCTAAAGTATTCAAACTCTTACAAACATAGTAGAATGGTGGTTGCAAGGGAAATGATGACAAAATGGAGCTGTTGTTCAATGGGTATAGTTTCAGTTTTATAAGGTAAAAGGTAAAAATGGTCCAGTGATGTATTAAACAAAGGTGTTCTAATAGTTTATACTACTGTGCTGCATACTTTTAAAAAATGTTAAAGTGATACATTTTGTTTGCAGTTTTGGTCATAATAAAAAATAATAAATTACCAAGTAGTTTTTCAAGTTTTTTTTACAGTATTGCATTTCCACTGGCAATGTTTGAAATTCAGGCCTCTCCACACCCCTAATCAGCATTTAGCATTGTCAGTCTTTTAAATTTCAACCTCATTTGTGGGTGTAAATTGATACTTTGTTGTGATTAACTTGCACTTCCTTGATGACTGATGCTACTGAGGGTCTTTTCATGTGATTATAGGCCTATTTTATCTCTGTTGAATGCTCATTTTTCCCCCTTCTTTTTGTATTTTTTATTGGTGTCTGGGAGTGCTTAATATATTCTGCATGTAGGTTCTTTGTCAGACACATATAAAAAGGTTGCATATTTGTTAACTGAAATGCTTGAGACTAAATATTTTTTACACTTTGGAGTTTTCATGTTGGCACCTGGAAAAGTTTTGAATTTTAGAGCAGATGTGGATTTTGAAATACATTTTCTATTTCAGATTTTTCGATTGGGGATGCTCAACCTGTATTGTGCTGAAATTTTCCTATGCTTATGTTTTCCTTTTTAAATGGTGTCTGTTGATGAGAACTTTTAAATTTTGATGAAGTCTAATTACCAGATTTTCCTTTCATTGCTATTGCCTTTTGTGTCATCTCTCAGAAATGTTTGCGTCTTGATGATTATAGAGTTATTTTCTATGCTTACTTTGAGTTATTTTATAATTTTCACTTATATGTTTTGTTCTGTGGTTCACCTGTATAATGTTAGAGATTTAGGCTCATCTTCTACATATCCAGTGTTCTAAATATTGGTTTGTTTTGACCATTCAAGTTTTTAGCTTTTTCATGCAAATTTTATCAACTTTTATATTTCTGCTGAATACTTAGCATATTTTGATATTTTGTCTTTTTCTCTAGGAATATCTCTGTTCATTTATTGAAACCTGTCATTTAACATTATTTTGTAGTGTTTTAGTATATGGGTCTTGTACATCTCTTTAAAAATTTCTGAGTATGCTAGATTTTCTATGCTGTTGTAAATACCATTAAATTTTCATTTTACTATATTTCTTAATCCTGTATACATACAAGCTTTGAGTTGAGCTATTCAATTTTTTTTTTAAAGAGAGAGGGACAGTGAGAGAGAGAGAGAGAGAGAAAGAGAGAATCAGTTTTATTTAGTTTTTCATGTGGCATTCTTTGCTCAGACACTTCCTTGTGTACATTGTGCAGAGGTTTGAACCTGCTTCTTTGCACATGGGGCCTCCCTAACCCCGTACTAATTGTTTTTAATGGGAATTTTTAGACCATTTACATTTAATAAAATTAGTTACAACTTGCTCCTTGTTTTCTTTACAGTTCTTTTTTGTTGTATGTGTTAATGTGTTGAACTTTTGTCTTCTTTCTTGACTTTTTAAAATTTTTATTTCAGTTTAATTTTTCAAGTGACTTTTCAGCTGTTTTTATTTCTCCTCTCCTTTATTCTCCCCCCTCCTCTTCCTACCTTGCCCTCTTTGTTGTCATTGTCCTCTTCCTCCTTTTCTTATAATTATTACAGTTTTTGATGGTTGCTATAGAAATTACAGTGCGTCTCTTTCTCATGTGCCTAGAGGTAAAATTTTACTACTTCACAAAAAATATAAAGAACCTCATTATAGGATCATTTTAATTAATCCCATCCATTGTAATTTTTTGTTATTATATATTTTACATCAACATACATTATTTATCCTGCAGTGAAACTTTATGCTTTCTTGTGTGTTTTTTTAAAAAAGTGTTTTTTTAAAAAAGCACAAGACTTGCTTTTTCTTTCTTTTAATTTTTCTTTTTAAAGACATATTTAATTTTATTTTTTCCATCTGGGTTTAGTTTCCCTGACATTTAGTTGTATATGTGGTGCTGGGGTTTGAACCCAGGTCCTCACACATGCTGGGCAAGCGTTCTGCTGCTGAGCCACCACTCGAGCCCCTAAACACTTGATTTTTTTTGTTTTTTGAAAGAATTAATTTTATTTAATTTTTTTATTCATTTAAGGTAGTCTTACATTTAGGAGGGAATTGTTGCCATACAATCATGAACACATGCATAATTGCAGAGCAAGCTGAGACTGATGCCATTCCATGATCTCCCACCTTTGGGTGTGTGTCCCCGCCCCCATCCCATGTTTCCCCTGCTTTACCTCTGTGTTAGTTGGGCTTCTCATGGAATTCGAAGGTTCCCCACTGGATTGATAAACCCCATACTCCCTCCCTCCAGCTGCCTTGATATCCTTCCTATACCTCCTCCCTCCCCACCACCCTCCCTTCATCCCCCAGCATCATAAGCAAGGTTCCCCCTGCTCATATAAAAATTCACCCATGTTGAGCTTATTATTAGCTTAGACAATTATCAGTCTGTTTCTGATTGTGTTCTAGCTTCCACATATGAGAAAAAGCATTTGGCCCTTGAGTTTCTGAGTCTCAGCGTAGTTTTTTTCATCTCCATCCATTTGGCTGCAAATGGCAAATGCCATGATATTGTTCTTTCTAACAGCAGAGTAGATAGAATTCCATTGTATATATGTGCCACAGCTTTTGAATCCACTTATCCAGTGAGGGGCATCTGAGTTGGTTCCATAGTCTAGCTATAGTAAATTGAGCTGCTGTAAACTTTTTTTTTTTTAAGAGAGAAAGACAGAGACCGAGAGAGAGAGACAGAATCAATTTTTATTGAGTTTTTCACATGGCTTTCATTGTCCTAACACTGAGTTGTGTACATGGGTGCTAGGGTTTGAACCCGTGTACTCGTGCATGCCAGGCAAGCACTGAAACCTCGGAGCTACTGCTCCAGCCCCAAGTTGCTATAAACATTGATGAAGCTTTATCTCTGAATATGCTGATTCTAGCTCTTTTGGGAAAATACCCAGGAGTGGGATATCTGGGTCATAAAGTGGTTCCAGCCCTGGTTTTTTGAGGAGTCTCTACACTGCTTTCCAGAGTGGCTGTGCCAGTTTGCAGTCCCACCAGCAGTGTGAAAGTGTTCCTTTCTTTCTACTGCCCCTCCAGTATCTGTCATTCTTCGTATTCTTCCTTTTTGCCACTCTGACAGGATGAGGTAGAATCTCAGAAAAGTTTTGATTTGCACTTGTTAAAGAAGAGAAAAATTTGTTTTGTATATGCTTACCCACATATGTTCTATTTACTATGCTCTTCATTGTTTTCTAATAGATCCAAATAGCAGTTTGTTGTCATTTCCCATCATTCTAAAGAATTTTGTCAGGATTCTGTGCACTACCAGGTTTTTTGCAGCAAATTATATAAATTTTCAATTATCTGCAGCTATGAAGTTTGAAGAAAATTTTCAGTTTCATTTTTGTACTTTAAAAAATGTTTACTTGGGGGTTGGAGTGATGTGGCTCAGCAGTTATGGCACTTGCTTGGCATTCACAAGGACATGGGTTCGAATCCCAGCACTAGGTACACAATGAAGTGTGGGAGCAAGGAAAGCCACATGAAATACTAAATAAAATTGATTCTCCCTTTCTGTCTCTCTCACTGTCCCTCTCTCTCAAAAAAAAAAAAAAAAACAACAACAACAGTTTAATTGAAAAGAGTGTGTGATTATCTTTTTGCATCCATTGTTTCTTATGAGAATTCACCTTCTGTATCATCGATCCCCTATGTGTAATGTGTCCCCTATGTGTAAAATAGTTCTGGACGCATACAGTCTCCTTTTCTTTGACGTTTTGTTGAGAATGGTTTGTATCCTAAGTGTGCTACCTTTCCCCAGTTCCTGTTTTTCTTAGTTTAAATTTTATGTATATTTGTAGTGGTTAGTTGTTAATTAGGTGTTACTACAACTCTAGTTAAATCTAACACGTGGTTGAAGGAATAAAACAACCTATACTGACCTCGTTTTAAATTCATAAGCACTAATCTGAAGTATTCCCTTATTCTTATCCTTGCAATCATAATTTCCTATATTTTCCTTCTCACCTGAATAGCTTTACACATCTACCACTTTCATGTAATACCTTTCCACATCCTCATTCTTTAGCTCATTACCTTATTTATTATTACTTGATGAAGAAATTGAGATAATCAGAAGAGAATTTTTCATAATGTCCTGTTCTCTCATTTGTTCATTACTTACATTTGTCCATATATATTCTTCATTTTCTCCTGATTATTGGTGTCTCCTTCACAGTACTGGGGATTAAACCCAGGGATGCTTTACCACTGCACTGTATCCCCAGCTCTTTTTACTGTTTTATTTTGAGACAGTATCTAAGTTGCTGAAGCTGGCCTTGCACTTGCAATTCTCTTGCTTCAGCCTTCCAAGTTGCTGGGATTGTAGGCATTTGCCACCACCCTGCAACTCCTTTATTTGTGCATTGTACCCCCACATCTTCTGGAAAATTCAAATTTATTGCTTTGTCAACTTCTCATTCTTCTGCATCATCAAATATTCACTTTCCCTGTGATTGTTCTTATTAGCATGTACATGTACTTTATCTTTTCCATCTTAAGAACAAAAACAAAAGAAATCCAATTCTATTTTCCACTCTAAGCAGTGTTCTGATTTTACAGTAAAATCTTTTTAGAGGGTTGCCTTTCTTGGCTGTCTGCATTTTCTCTCCTCTCTTTCTTGAACCCCTCCAATAAAGTTCCCTTGCTCAAGGAGGATGGTACCCATTGTTTAAAAAATTATTTATTTTTTAAAGAGAGAGGAAAGAGAGAATTAATTTTATTTTTCATCTGGACTTTGTTTCTCCATCTCTTAGTTGTGTATGTGGTAGGAATGTTGGAACCCGGGTCCTCATGTGTGCCAGGCAAGTGCTCCAACCATTGAGCCATTGAGCCCCTGCTGCAGGCCTCCTATTGTTATATTTAATGGTCATTTCTTAGATTCCTCCTTTTCTTGACCTGACCTGCTTTCTTGACATTTGACACAGTTTATCATTTTCTTTATTAATCCCTTATTTTCATAGTTTTCACTATAACTATTGCCACAAAATTGACCCAGGTGCATTAATTAATATAGCTTGGAAATCATGCCTAGGGCATATATATTGTTATATTAATGTTAATTAATAATTGTATTCTTATTACATAATTGTATTTAAGTTTTGATAGATATTCCACAATTTTGATGATAGGACAAAATAGGTTATAAACACTTTCCCCACCAACACCTTGAGGTACTGAAGATTGAAACCAGGAGTGCTTTTCCCAACAAGCCTGTTTTTTTCTTTATTTTCAGACAGGGTCTCAGTTAGTTGCTCAGTCTTCCTGCCTCAGCCTTCTGAATCAGTGAGACTGTAGGCATGCCCACCATGCCTAGCTAAAACACTCCTTTACTTGGCTTGTTAAGACACGATACCTTCTTGGTTTTTGGTCTTTCTCAGTCTTTTTGCAGTGTAGGTGTGCTAGGTAGGTTTTTGTTCTTGAATTTTCTCACTTTTTAATCCTCATGTATTCTCTTGATGATTTCCATCCAGTTGCCTGGGATTAAATATTATCTGTAGTTAGTGACTTGGAATTGCATTTTTTTTTATTTCTCCTTCATGAACTTTCACCTTTTATATTCAAAAGTGTCCTCAATGCCTACATTTCGTTGTTTAAGGGCAAAAACTGAGTTTCTGATACTGTGCCTTCAAAACCCTTGGTTCTTCTTCATGTTTTCCTCATCTGTTTAATGTTAAACATTGTTCAGGCCGCATATTTTGGTCTAGTTCTTAGTTCTCTTTATTTCACATGCAAATCAGATAGATTTGTCAGCCAGTATTTTTATACTGTATGCACAAAGCATTTCCTACCACAAAACATGTAAAAAAAAAAAAACACTGAAAATATACTTTTACCATACCCTCACTTCTGCTCGGCAGTATTACCATGTTTCATCTATATTATTAACTGATCTTTCTTCTGTTATTGAGTCTGCCTTCATTCTATTTTTATATAGTGATTTTGTTATATATTTCATGTCATGGAATATTATTCCTCTGTTTAAACCTTCTAGTAATGTTTAATCTCCTTCAGATTAAAAGCCAAAACCCTTATTATTCTACAAGATTTTCCCTCTATTACTGCTGACCTCCTCCTTTACTCTTCAGCCTGTTTTTGGTTTAGCTCCAGTAATTATGGCTTCTTTGCTATCATCGAGCATTCTGAACATGATCTTGTATTTTCCAGCATGCTATATATTTTACGTACTCTATTTTTTTTTTTTTTGAAGTCTGACCCTTTAGAATGTAAGTGTCATGAATATAGGACTGTTTCTTTTTCTTGTAAGCACTGAGTATGTAGCAACTAGTACCTGGCATATAGTAGGTG
>PVKS010016983.1:0-42928 GCA_004027875.1 Aplodontia rufa
TATATAGCCAAATAATAGCTAAATGGTAGATATAAAGACATGCCAGAAATCTTAAGAACATGAGATAATGTGTATCATGTGTGTTTGGATTTTTCTGGTACCTTCCCCTCTTCCTTATCTGCAGGGACCCCAGTGTGATCTGAAAATGCGACCACCTCCTCTCTGCAGCAGTTTCCCTGTCTCCTCTATGTCCAGTTGGAACCCAATGCCTGCTGCTTGCTTCTCCGCCTTCTGTCTCTTCATTTTGTCTAGGTAGTTTGCTTGGGTACTGGGATGACCTAGAGGAAATCAATAATAACGTCTTCAACCTCATTATCTATACCTTATAGATTTATGTATCAAGCACTTATCTGCTGGGCAGATAGGGAAAGCAGATGGACTCATGTGATAACTCAGGCTGCCTGGCATGCCTGAGCTCAGATAAGGCAGAACGTCGCATGAAAGAGGATCATATGGGGCTCCAGGACAGGAATCTAGAAGTAAAATTTGAAGGACAGTAGTTTCAAAAGGCAGAGGGGGCATGCCCAGGGTGTTTGTGAGGACTCTAATGTTTGGCTTCCTGGAGCAGAGAGATACATTTGAATAGACCAGAACATAGACAGGCCCTACAGGCCTCTGAGTGCTCACTGTAATGAAAACAGTTGTTGTCCTTGAAGAAGAGTGAGGGTTATATTCAAGGTTCTTCTGATTGCCAGCAACAGGAACCCGGTCAGGGTAGCTCATTGTAAGGAATGTTTATTGCAGGTCTCATGGGATCCTGAAGCTCTTGGCAATGAGGCTACTTGCTTTCTTTTCTCCTGTCCTCAGCCTCTGCTTCAGGCTAGTTTCTGCAGACTAGCACCCTCTGCAGGCTCACCACTGCCCAGAGTCACCTCCTCACCTATGTGACCCCTTAGCTCCCTGGCTCTTCTGCTCATTGTCCTCATTCTCAGCTTCTAGATTCTAGAGAGAAGAATCTAATTCATCCAAGCCATCAAGGCCAAAGGGGAATTATTTGTTCTGGGTTCCATGTCCCCTTATTGACTATGAAATTCCAAAGGGAAGAGACTGAGGCTCTTTTGTTTGCCTCTATACATCCAGTGGTTGTCACTGAGCTTGGCATCTTGTCAGTCCTCATCTTGTCTGTCCATTCCTGCTGTATGAATGGACAGACAATTTTTTATGGCAGGATCACAGCCAGCCAGCCAGCTTGGGGCATAAGTGATAATGTGCTCAGGAGGCCCCGGGAGCTGTGAGCACAGGCAGTTCCCTCCACAGGATCAGGAGGCAAGGGCACCACAGTGGACATCTCTAGTGCCCATGAAGTCATTTGAACCTCACCGAGATGCTGGTTTAGAAGTGGTTGTCATAAAGTTGATGTAGATTTTGCACTTAATTTTTAGCAACTATCTTTGGGTTAGATTTTTCCAGTACAAGCATTCTTATCTACTCTTTGATCAGCCTTCCCTACTCCTGTAATGTCATAAATTTCCACCTAGTGAATATTTTAATGGCCCTTTGCCTCTGTATCTAAGAACTTCCTATGTCTTAATAAAGTTATAAATCAATAAGTAATATGTTTTAAAGCTATATTAATAAGGTAAAGATGGATGATTCAGAACCAGAAGGCACAGAAAAGGGATCCCTCTCCAGGCCCATTAGGGAGTAGGATCCCCTTCCCTCTCCATACCCTGTAGGACATCAAGGCTGTTACCTTTCTAAGCTTTGAGAGGGCACTGGGCTTTCTCTGAAGGTCACATCTGATGGGGACAGAGAAATCAGGGAGCCTTTGATCAGACTATGAGGGAGTAGAAGAGGGCACTCACTTGTTTAAATATCTTTTTTTGACCTTTAGAATGCTGTGAAATCTTCACCTTTACCTTCCAGCCATTCCCCATGGTTCATTACAGAGTTAGCCAGGCTAACATGCATGATAACACTGGTATGAATTTTGCGACTGGGATTGTGCTCTGGATTCATTCATATTTGCTTCTGTGCCAGGAATATTCTGGATCCCACTTTCAAACTTCTAGGAAGCTGTGGTGTCCCCCAATTCCACATTCTTCAACTCACTAGTAACCCCTCCCCTTCACCCTACCTCTGCCCACCATCTGCCCCCACCTTTCTGCCTACCCTGTCTGCCCTGTCTTTTATAAATGCCTACTAGGGTTGCATTTAGAGTTTCCTGGCCATTGGTGACACAATCATATTGCACTGTCCTGCAACCTTTTCAGCCAAGGCCTTGGGGAGGTGGGCAGCACAAGGCCCTCCCTCTGCCTCCACCCATTTTCTTCTGCTGCCAGCATTGCTTGTAGATAGCTATTCCGGGTTCCCCCACATCCACCTCTGTCGCGTTGCCTTAGTAACAAGATTGCGGAAGTTGGCTTTCCTAATATCCAAGGTTACGCTGTGTGCACACAACTGCTCCATGCTTCCTGTACATATGGACCCACGGTTGGGTTAATGAGAGGAGGTTTTAATTGCATACAGGTGTGTCCAGGTGGCATGCCAAATCTGGGTCTGATCATGAGATTCTCTTTCATTTGTGTAATAAGAGCTCAGAGCTATAACTAGAAACATGAGTCCCCTTTGCAATGTTTAAAGTGATATCCCCTGAATCTGTGGAAATAGTTCCACTCCTTCTTCCCAGGAGTAAGAGTAGAGGGCTACTAAGAAGGAGTGAGGAAAAGGGGAGGGTGATAAGAAAGGATAAAGATTATTAATAATTATTTTTTGTGTAGTTCAATGGTTTTACAAGATAAGAGGAAGGGGTTTCTTAATGCTGTATAGTTCACAGACTTGGCTGTGCTCTTTGGTCATCTTCTAGACAGCTCACTACTCTGGTTACACACCAATAAAAATTGGCTCTCCTTCAACAGTGGAAAAAAATCAAAATACTTAAATTAGTATTCTTCTTAAAAGTTTGGGGCAGTTGTGTGGGACATTAATGATGCTATGTTGTATATAGTTTTTTTTTTTGTAATTCACTTATGCTTTTTCTCTTAAGAAGATTAAAATAGTTTCTAAGGAATTTCCATTAATCCTTTATTGAATGTTGATATCGAGTTCAACAGAAATTGATTGTGTGACCAGGCTTCTAAGAAACATGGTGAATGTAATATTTAAGAGGAACCATAGAGTTCTGATTATTTACTATACCCTTTTCAAAAATGCAGATTAAAAGTTAGTAATGTCAACAGTTCCAATTTGAAAAGACTTGCTCTTTGATTTATAAGTCATGATCTATTTTCAAAAGCTTTTAAGGGAAATTTTATCCTAGTTTGGGTGTTTTTCTGGTTTCCTTTTAAGGGAGTTTCAGAAGGATTAAATATTCAGGTCAGGCAAATGTCTGGAATATAGAAGAATGAGATTGTAACCTTTTTGCTACCAAAACTCTCCTAAAAGGAAGAGTAGGTGATGGCAATGTGTCAAGAACTTATTTTATGAGAATTGGAAATATTGAAATTTTTGTATTAATTTGATTAAGCTTTGCCATATCATTTCTTTGTAGGTTTTTAAATTAATAAAAATCTAATTGCAGTATAATTTTACTACATTTTATATTGCTTGTAAAATTATAATTATGCAAATATGAGAATACCCTTCTGTTATGCTGCCCTGGGAACAGTCTATTCTCAAACATAACACTAAGCATCTTTAAACTGCTAATTTTACAACATCAACAAATTAAAGCTCCAAGTTTGTCTTATTTTGCAAGAAAATACTCTTAAGATTTGATAAATATTTTACGGATTTGAAATACACAGAGTCATGTGGTAGCTTTTGAAAAACAGAATTTGCATTCTCTATAGGTGATCATAAAATAGAGAGGGAGAGAGAGAGACAGACAGAAAAGAGGGAATGGAAACTAAGAAACTAAGAGCCATAGGATACTCAGTGGAAGCTAGGGTTCCATACGCATCCTCACCATAAACACATGCTTTTATTTAACTTTTTAATTGTAGGGGGCTGGAGAGGTGGCTCAGTAATAGAGTGCTTGCCTGGCATAAGCGAGGATCTAGGTTTGGTTCCCAGCACCACAGACACAACTAAGTAGAGGATAAACAAAAACCAGAAGAAAAAAAAATTAACTCTCTCTTTTTCTTCCTGTCACTCTTGCTCTCTCTTAAAAAAAAAAAAAAATGTAAATTACCAACCACCCAAATTAGGATCATCTGTGGCCATGTCTCTGGGAGCTCAAGTTTGTTTCCACTTTTATTTCCATAAATGCTCAGAAACTCACAAAGGGCACATGGCACATTTTATGAGGATATTTACATCTTTCCCTGCACCTGACTGGTATTTTGACTTGGAGCAGGTGCAAGATAGTCTTTTCTGGAGTCCAGGTCTCCAGTAATTAAACTGCTTCCTGGGAAAACCACACACCAGAGCAATACCTGGTACAAAATGTAACCAGGTTGAACTGGATTCCAGACACAGCCACCAGATCCGCCCAGATTCGGTTCTGTTGCACTCACAACCAACCACCGTGAAAATGGGTCATAAACAGAGCTTGCATTACAGAGGCGGTCAGGTCTTGGGCACTGCACCAGGATCCTCCTCTTCCTCTCCACTTTGTCTTTGGTCAGGCGACACAGTAGCACAGCCAGACCTTTGTTCTGCTGCCCACTCAGCAAAGTCAGTAAGGCTTCCAATTCTTGTGCTTTTCCTCCATCTGCACAAAAGGGGCCTCCTTCTGCTTTTCAAATCAAGACTCTCCCAGTGGGCAGCAGCTTGTATAATCAGAACTTGAAGGGCGAAAGAGAAAAACAGAATTGAGTTGCCTTCTGGGGGTTCATTGATGTCAATCCTGGATGAAATTAAGGACGTGCGTATCATGGTTCCTCCTCTCTCTTACTCCTGGGCTTCCTGCAGGAGTCCTCCCCGCTCCCTGCCCTGGTCATACTGCAGCAACTCCTGGCTTCCTGCCACACTGTTGCAGTGTTAGATCCTTAACAGAGCCTTGCACTGACTTCCATTCTTCCCCAACCTTTCTTTTGAGCTCAGTCAGCCGTTTGTTCATCGGTTCAACTCCTGTGTGGATCTTTTACCACGGGCCAGACATTGCATTGGGGGTGCAAAGATCCACTCATTTAATCAATCATCAAAATACTCTGAGTAACTATTAGGTGTGCTAGGTATCAGTTATACAGCAGAGAACAAAGCACTCTTCATGGAGCTTCATGGATTGAGAGGTGAAGATAAATTATGTTTATAAATTGTATGCTGTGTTAGATAAATGCACCGAAGACAAGCAAAGCAGGGAAGGGGAATGGAGAGTGCTAGGTGGGATACGGCAACTTAAAATTGATTGGGTGGTTAGGGATGGCCTCACTGTGTGATGACATCAAGTAAAGACCTGAGTGAGGTGAGGTGGCATAACACCTGGACACATATGGGTATGACAACTGTTTCGTGTGTCAATTTGATTGGGCTAAGTAATGCCCAGATAACGCTAAGGTGTTATTTCTGGGTGCGTCTGTGAGTGTTTTTCTAGAAGATATTATCATTTGAATCAGCAGACTGAGTAAAGAAGACCCACCCACATGATGTGGGAAAACATCATCTAATCTCAGGGGGACAAAAAGGCAGATGAAGGGTGCATATTCTCTCATCTTGAGCTGGGACATCCATCTTCTTTTGCCTCTGGACAACAGAGCTCCTGGTTCTTGGGCCTTTAGCCTCAGACTGGGAGTTACACCATTAGCTCTCTTGGTTCTCAGGCCTTCAGGCTTGGGCTAAATTACATCACCGGGTCTCCTGGTGCTCCAGCTTGCAGATGGCATTTGGTGGAACTTCTTTGCCTCCAAAATCACATGAGTCAAGTTTTACAATTAATTTCCTTTTATATCACCAAATATATCCTGTTGGTTCTGTTCCTCTGGAGAACCCCAGAGGTAGAGCTGTCCAGTCCGAGGGAGTAGCCAGGCAAAGTCCTAAGGCAGGAGCATGCTTCGAGTGCTCTAAGATTGGCAGAGTCCATTGTGGCCCAATATTTGTGAAGTGAGAAAATAGAAGGAGATGTGATTGGGGAGGTGAGGAGCAGGGGAAGATCTCACAGGGCTTATAGGACATCAACTCTAAGTGAAATAGGGAGGCACTTGGGGGTTTAGGGCAGAGGGATGACATGATCTGCTGTGATAAAAATGGACTGGTTGGGGGAAGGGTAGAGTCAGCCATTCCCAAGCTTTGACATCTTACTGTGTTTGGAAAAACTACACCTTCATTTTCCTTACCTTTTTTTTTGTAAAACATGAGACACAGTTCTTAGCCAATGACAGCAAGCTTATTAACCGCTGGTTGGCAGCAGACCATGCTTTGTTCCCCTAAGCAAGGCTAGTCAGGAACCATTCCAGCTTGGAATGCATGTGGGATGTGCAATTGTGACAACAGATCATGCTAAGAGGCAGGAAGGGGAAAGGTGGGACAAGAGTGTTGATGAGGGTGAGCAGCTGTTCCAGCACTGAGTGTACCTTCAGACTTTGTTATATCAGTAATGTTCTGAAGCACCCAAAGTGCTCCTAAGTAGTGGAGCCAAGGCCTTTTAGACCATGCAGAGTGACTCTGACCTGTGGACAGTGGGGAGCCACTGAAGTGAGGAGTGACGTGAATGATTTCCTCTTTTAAATCAATTTTTATTGGTATATTATAATTTTACCTAAGAGTGAGATACTTTGTGATACAGTCACACATGTACATAGCAAATTGGGTCACTTTTATTCCCCAGTAATTCTCCTTTCTATCTGAAGCTGTGAGTTTCTGAAATCAGGTCTTGGTAGGTCAGTGGCAAGTCAGTTCCCTTGAAGTTCAGGCCTTAGGACAGGCAGCTGGAAGTCTGCACAGGCTGTACCAGTGTGGTCTTGCCACCCAGAGTCATGCATCAGTGAGACCCTGGATCCCCAGGTGCAGATATTGAGGGACAGCTTGTTCACTGCCCCTGCTGCTGAACCTGCATGGGATGGTGGAGACCGAGGCAGAGATGTAAGATATAAGAGTTCAATGCTTCGTACTTGCTTTATCCTGAAGCAACATACTTCTCCATGGAAGCTGTCAGTGTTTTCATGAAAAATGGAGACCTGTCTGCAGAAGTAGATAAGGTGGGTCAGTGTGATGGTCCCAGCCATGCTAAAGAGTGAAAGAGCAATGCAGCCTTGATGTTGCTTGGAAGGGTGACATGCCATGCAGCAGCCGCCCTCTCCTAGGGCAGAGGGTAGACTCCACCGGCTTATCTCCAGGGCCTCTCTCTCACCTACTCTCCAGGAAGTCAGGCACTGGCAGGGAGTGCAGCTCAGAGCAATTCCTCGGGTGGTGTGGTCTTGGTTTTCCTCCATCATGAAGAGAATGGATCCTGGAGGCCAGAATGGAGCCAAGGTTCACATTGATACTAATCCAGGCTTTTGGAGACCTCAGTCCATAGATGACTTACTCCATAGCTCTGGGTCCAAGGTGAGGCAGAAGAGCATGGCTGAATGGTGTGAAGGAGGAATGCAACTCAGGGCAGGGTAGTCAGCAGGCTACTGATTTCTTTTTTTTAGAAAGGCAAACGAGGTCCAGACCCTTCTAATTGACTGGGGATGCAGCACAGTGGTAGAGCACTTGCCTGGAATGCATAAGGCCCTAAGTTCAATACCAGCACCACTGAAACAGGAAGGGAGGGAGCAGGGAGGGAGGAAGGGAGGAAGGGAGGGAGGAAGGGAGGGAAGGAGGGATGAAGGGAGGGAGGAAGGGAAGGAGGAAAGGAAAGAGGAAAGAAGGGAGGGAGGAAGGAAGGAAATATCCTTGTAGCAGCCATGTGGAGCTGGAATGCAGATGGGATACTGGAGATGGATGAAGATTGGTGAAGGGGTTGCAATGCTTATTCAGTGAGGCCCAAGATGGACCAGGCAGATTGCTGATCTGTCTCTTCTGCCTGATGTCCATACATCCCTTCCCCCACATGGTAATGACCTTTCCTATGGCTCCCTTGGGAGCCTCCAACTGCAGCCACACCAGCAGGGACCTCATTTGCCTTTTCTTTCTCTTCGGAGACTCTTGACCTTCCTGGATTCCGTCCACACCCATTCATGCTGGTGACAATGGAATTATGTGGGTCAGTAGGCACTTCTCAGGGGCCAAAAGGTCCTCATTCTAGGCCAGGCCCTGCCTTTAAGGAAGGGAAGAGTCTTGGACATATTACTTGAGTCCTGGCAGGCCCTGGTTCTCTATTTTTAGGGGAGTAAAAATGAAATTTTTCTTGATGTTCTGGGATATTTGGCTAACAAGTAGTCAGATGGACAGCTGTCAACTGGGGACATCTCTTGAAAGTTTACCCTGTCCCCAACAGCCTCCTCCATTCTGTGTCTGGAAACTTGCCATTCATTAGTTCATTCTTCAGGGTCCAGAAGATCTTTAGATTTCTCATGCTTTCCTGTTTATGTGCCAAAAACTCTGGAGAGGACACCCTTTATTTTCTATCTACTGGTTGGGAAGAACAAGGAAAAGGAAGGACTTAAAATTTTTTATAGCAGTTGCTAGTAGGAGCAGAGCACGGAGGTGAGAAGCGGGGAGGAGACTGGAAATATCCAGAGTTAGGTTGACCTGGCTTAGAATCCATCATCACAGAGCTGACCCTCCTGTCCTACCCTCTCTCCATTAGCACCTGTGCCATCCCCCTGCCTTCCCAGCTCACACCTTGGCCCACTTCTTGAATCTTTTTTTTTTATTAGATGAATATCGAGTTACAATTGAGGGGAAAACATTGTCAAACAATCAAGAATAAATGTATACATACACAGTTATCCAAGGCTGATGCCATGACATGGATGCCCAGCTTGCGTTCCCCATGTTTCTATATTTCCCCCAGAAGAACCCCTGAGTTAAATGGACTTCTCGTGGAGGTCAGAGATCTCCTTCTGAGATGATTTCCCCATATTCCCACCCTCCAGTCTCCTAGATATCCTTCCTAATCCCTCCCCCCACCCTTTCCCCTACCCTACGCCTCCAGGTATCCTAGGCAAACATCCCCCTGTTTGCATAAAAATTCATACAATTTGAGGTTATTATTAGCTTAGCCATCTAACATACTGCTTCCCCATGTATTCTAGCTTCCACAGATGAGAGAAACCATTCGGCCCTTGAGTCTCTGAGATTGGAATTCTTCACTTAGCATAATTCTTTCCATCTTCATCCATTTGATTTCAAAAGCCATAATATCGTCTTCTCTAATGGCCGAGTAGTATTCCATTGTATATATGTACCAAAGTTTTTGTATCCATTCATTAAGTGAGGGGCATCTGGGTTGGTTCCATAGTCTAGCAATAGTAAATTGAGCTGCTACAAACATTGATGAAGCCACTTCACTATAATATGCTGATTGAATCCTTATCACCACTTCCCTACCTCCTGTCCTCTCGCTGTCACAGTTCAGGTGACCATATTATCATTTCTTCTCAAGGCCTTGGGATATCTACCAAGTGTTAATCATTAATTTTTTTTTAAAGAGAGAAGGACAGAAGAGAGGGAGAGACAGAGAGAATCAATTTTTATTGAGTTCTCCACATGACTTTCACTGCTCCGACACTTAGTTGTGTATGTGGGTGCTGGGGTTTGAACCCTTGTACTCACTCATGCTGGGCAAGCGCCGTAACTGCCGAGCCACTGCTCCAGCCCCAACCATCAGTTTTTAAGGAGAGGTTCTGCCATTCTGGAAGGTGGAGGAATCTTTCCCTCTGAATGATTCTATGCTGGTGTCCCCGCACACCCTCCCTAACCTCCCAGCCTGTCAGTTAAGGGATGTGGCAGCATCCTAGTGGTGTTGGGGACATGTGGAAGAGCCAGTCAAGGCATCAGATCCTGGCAGAGCCTCCAAATGTAAGAGAACTGTCACCAATATGGGGAGGATCCCAACCCAAAGCTGGGAGAGCCCGAGCCTCAGTGTCTTTTCCATGGCTTTCTCCAAGCACTATCTGTACCTGTGGGGAAGCAGGAAAAGGCGAGAAGCAGCTCTAATTACTGCTCTTCCCCATGGAGGTAGTGTCTATGTTGTAGAACAAATGGGCACAAAGTTAGAAGCTGAACATAACCTGCTTAGCATCTCAGAATTTCCATAGGTCAGAAGTTCGGGCATGGCACAGCTGAATCTCCGGCTCAGCTCATAGACTGAGTTCAAGGCGTTAGTGGGGACTGTGGTCTCATCTGGAGCTCAGGGTCCTCTTTCCAGATCATTCAGGTTATTGGTGGAACTTATTTCTTGCAGTTTTCTGTTTTCTTGTGGTGACAAATTTGTGCAGAGTTTGTGCAGAGGTACTTCCTCTCCTCCTCCTTCTTAATCTTTTCTTTTTCTTTTTTTTCTTTTTTAGAGAAAGAGAGAGAGACAGTGAGAGAGAGAAAGAGAGAACCAATTTTATTTAGTTTTTCATGTGGCTTTCATTGCTCCGACGCTTCCTCTTTATTGTGCATGTGGTGCTGGGATTTGAACTTGCGTCCTTGTGCATGACAGGCAAGCACCATAACTGCGGAGCCACCGCTCCAGCCCCCGGAGGCCCTTCTTTTAAGCACTGTGCCAAGTTGCCTGTTAATGTCACCTCATATGGGATGGAGTGGGACGCGCAGCGACACAGGCACCTTCAGAGTGAGTTTCCTCCGTTGCATTAAGTGGGAAACTGTACCAATTTCCCCAGCTGTCCACAGCTGGCGTGTTGGTCAGTCCCCTTTGCTTTTCCATTACTGATGGCGTCTGACAAAATTAACCTTCAGGCATCCTTGTTAGAATCACAACTTTGAATCTTTGAATAAGAGAAGATGAATTTCAAGCCTCAGGAGTCAGAAAGAAGACACTGTGGGTTAAGCCCAAGGCAGAGCGTGCAGCATTTAGGACTTGCATATCTTTTGGATAAAAGCCAGTGGGGCATGAAATAGAATCACTGACCGACCCTGAGCAGAGTGCACAGTGTCCCTGGGCTGGTCTCCCAGGCCTTTGCATGTACAAGTCACATCCTGGCATCGGTTCTACAGACTTGGGCACTTGATTTTTTTTGCTGCCAGGATTTTGGCCAAGATTTAACAAGGGAGGCAGGAAACTAATGTACAAAATGGCCACGTTGCTTTGTCAATGGGTGCAGACGGAGAAAACATGGCCAGACCCTGGGGAACATGTGAGGGGAGCCACAGAGCACCATGGTAATGGCACAACTTGCGCCTAGGTCCTTTGCTTGATGACCTGCATTACCATCCAAGAGGTTTTCAATGTAGGGAAATTTCTTACCCTCTCTGAGCCTCACTTACCCTATCTGTGATTTGGGGTGTAAATACTTACCTGTGGGATGATTTCAATGAGATACTAAATCCCCTGGCCTGTAGCAAAGCACCTACCTACCCTCAGGAAGTGTTGATAAGGGACAACTGCATTGCTTTCACACTGGTACTGTCAGGCTCCATATGGTCTGCCATGTCCTAGAAGATGTACCTCCCTCCACCGGTGGCAGCATGGTCAAATCACAGGCAGAACATGACATATCTTCTAAGGCTCTTCCTTTCAGGAAATGCTCTGGACCAAATCTGGGGTACCAAAGAAGCTTCTGATATGAGAGGATGTTTCAGAGTTACGCACCAGGGTCAGCAAAAGAAGAAAGTGTGGAAAGGTGCTTCAGGGAGAGGGAACAGCATGGAATGGAGTACTTTGAGCACTCTGTTGTTCATTGTCGCTAAAACTCAGCCCGTCATGCCTAGGAAAATGCATGTGGACATAAACACACACACACACACACACACACACACACACACACACACAAAGTGTCAGCATCTGCCTTGCTTAAATGTGTTTTGGCACATGCACATGGAGTTAAACACAGTTACTTGAAGGCAATGCTTTTCAAAATTTCAGCTATGTTTCCAGTCGTAGGAATCAGAACCTCTGGGGAGGAGACTTCCACTGCAAACTTTCCAGCTCAGGACCCAGGCACCCTGGTAAGCACCTTGCGTGCACGATCAGATGCGTTTCTTTGTCCGAGTTCCCCTTAGCGCCCTCTGTTACAGTTTCCTTTCATGTAGATCCAGATCACTTGGCAGGAAGGCTGATCTGGGTGTAGCTTTTATTGTTGTGTTTTGAAGCTTGAATTGAGGCTCTTTGTATGCTTGGGCTCATGACCTGGAAGGGACAGAGACCCGTGGACTGCCTGCATTGGCTGAGAGGGACAGAGCGCTTGTGTCTCTGAGCGCAGCTTTCCAGCTCTTTGATTTCATCCTCATATCACATTCAGCTTGTTTGCACCCTGTCTCTTGCACACTGTGCCACAGAATGACATCATTTGAAACAAAAGTATCTTCCTCTAGATCTCCCGGAAAGAAGGAGAAGGGAAGAGAAGAAGAAAGAAATAGGTAGAAAATCCTTAGGTCAAACCAGGGCAGTGTCCCTAGTTTGGGACTTCCTAATGCTATAGTTCTATAGGCAGATACAGCAGCTAGAGTAACTACAGTTGGCCCCATTCTTGGGGCCAGGTCAGGCCACATGGAGACCCCAGATCTTCCTGGCAAGGTCAGGCTTGTGGCCTGCCCAATCTGCCTGCTCCTCTTTTCCAATGTTCCATTGTGAACCTTGGGTTTCTCTGCATCTTGGATCCTCTGTTTTCTGGAGCCTGACTTTTACACACTGGGGTTGCTATGGTAATGGGAAAACCCTGTCATGTTAGAAATTTTGCAGGGAGACAGATTAGGCAGAAGTGTGAAACTGGGTGTTTATCTTTCCATGGAGAGTGAAGCCTGTATTCTGAATTCCCCCAAGAGTTAGAGGAGTTCTGGTCTCCCCACAATGGTCCAAACCACCTGGCCCACTGCACAGGGATGGACCGTTAGGCTTGGGTGGATCAGAAATGTCTTGGGGTGGTTGGAGCAGGAGACAAGCAGCCGTGGCCCTAGCTCCTTTGGATAATGAGACAGAATCCAGCTGCTCTTATCACCTCTACATCTGAGAAATCTTTGCCACTGAATAAAAGAACATGTGGTCTTATTTTTCTGTTTAGTCTCCAAGGGTTCTCTCTTTCTCTCTCTCTCTTTAGAGTGAGAGGGAGGGAGAGAGAGAGAATAAATTTTATTTAGTTTTTCATTGGTTTTTTTGGTTGCTCAGACACTTAGTTGTGTATGTGGTGCTGGGGTTTGAACCTGGGTCCTCATGCATGCCAAGCATGAGGGTGATACCGCTGAGCCACTGCTCCAGCCCAAGGTTCTCTTTTCCACCTTCAGAGTTGTGCTGCTGGGGGTCGGAAGTGCAGGCTGTGAGCTTCCTGAGATCAGGACCTGAAACTTGTTAGCTTCTGCTGCCACTTCCCAATACCCATCTGGCCCGACTTCAGGCTCAGTGGACACTCAATAAATGCTTCTACCAACTTGACCTACTAGCTGCTAACCCACATCAGTGGAGAAACAAGAACTGGTTTTATTTGTGGTAGAAAGGAGGAAGGTACATGGAAAGCCTCCTCTGGAGAGACTGAGCTGGGCAGACACCCTGGATGAGGGAGCTTCAGGTTATTACAGAAGTCTTAAGACATCTCCACATGGGGCTTGAGAAAGTGACCCTTATCTCCTCCCCCACGCGACCCCAGGGCAACCTATGACACTGCGTTCTAGAAGACTCTCTCACGTCTGATTTATGACATGACCCACCAGCATACCCCCACTTCCACCCACTCTTTTTTTTTTTTTTAAAGAGAGCTAATTTTATTTTTTCGTTTGTTTTTTGCCCCAACACTTAGTTGTGGTACTGGGGATTGAACCTGGGTCCTCATACATGGCAGGCAAGAGCTCTATTGCTGAGCCACCTCTCCAGTCCCCCTTCTACTCTTTTAAGACTAGAAATCACAGTCTCACAGAATGCTCATAGCTTAGCACTATTATGGATCTTAAAGATCATCTAGAACAATGAATGATTCACAATCTTTTTTCTACCCAACACCCCCCAGGAGGAGCCTTCCACAGCACTGATCCAACTGGAGGTGGGACCGGAGGGTCCCACTGGGGTCTTGGGGATAGGGGTAGCTATTGGGTGTGCTGTCATTCAGGGGGTGGAGTCTTGGGTGACGGGCGCAATAAGACAGGTACACTGTGATAAAAGTGGTTAGGGACAGCTGGAGCACAGCACTGGAGGAAGTCCTACACCTCTGTGCTTCTGCTCTGCCATAGATTGTAATTTCTCTGACCTAGTTAACACCTTATATTTCAGATGGGAGAAGGCAGGGAGATCTGGGGAAGTGAAGCAACCAGAAACAGAGTAAAAGGCAACGCAGTGTGTCAAGCCCAGGTGCCCTGACTCCCAGTCCAGGTTAGGACGTAGCCTAGCACACAACCTTCTCAAAAGGGCTGATACCCTTCCCGAGGGAGAAAATAGGTATCGATCTACTCATTTACTAGTTTGAAATGCAGAAAGAAGGACGTGCCCAGGAAAGTTCTGAAAAGAGACCCAAGAAGGCAGGGGACCTGGGATTCAGCTAGTGGCATGGAAGAGGAGGGACTGGGTGGCAGAGGAAAGCCCTGCTCTGGCGGAGAGCAGAGGCTGTTCTCCAGGCTGGACAGGGTCGGGAAGGGGAGGGCTGGGGCTGTGCTGCCTCAGGCTCTTGTGGGCCTTCCATCTGTCCGTGTACATCCAGCTATGGATTCAGTGCTGCCCTGTTGGTCATACACCTGCTCTGCACTCACCTGCTAAGGGACCGTGGCAGCAAGTTGCCTAATTTCTTTATGCTACAATTTCTTTGTCTGATAGTTTACTCTAAGGACTAAATGAGTTAATTTGTGTGAGTATTTAGAAGAGTGTAGAATAGGAAGTGATCAACTATATCAACATTTTTTTTTAAGAGAGAGGGAGAGTAAGAGAGAGGAAAGAGAGAATCAACTTTATTTATTTTTTTCATTTGGCCCATGCTTCTCCGAAACTTAGCGGTGTGTGTGGTGCTGGGGTTTGAACCATGTCCTCAAGCATGCCAGGCATGCACTCCAACCACTGAGCTACCACTCCAGCCCGGCATCATCTCACCTTTTTTTTTTTTTTTAAAGAGAGAGGGACAGTGAGAGAGAGAGAGAGAGAGAATCAATTTTATTTAGTTTTTCATTTGGCTTTTGTTGCTCCAACACTTCGTTGTGTACGTGGTGCTGGGGTTTAAACCAAGGTCATCGGGCATGGCAGGCAGGTGTTGTAACCGCTGAGCCACTGCTCCAGCCCCACATTGTCTCATTTTTAAGGCCTGCTTCTCTTATGTTCATTTTCATAGGTGATAGCAAATCCCACAATTTCCTAAGTCTGACATAGGTAACTCATTTTTGAACCATTCGTCTCTCTTACCTCTTTGCCACTCTGATGGATTTAGAATGTCCAACCAACCTGTTTTTCCTGGGACTGAGGAATTTTCTAGTCTGAGAAACTTTCAGTGCAAAAATCAGTAAGGTCTTGGGTAATAAGGAAGGAACTAGTCACTCTAGATGAGTTTCTCCTCCGAAATATTTCTCTGTCCATTTCTCTGCCATCACCACGACTGTCCCGCGAATCTAGGTTCTTCTTGCCACTCATCTAGAGCACCGCTTTGGCCTCCTGATGTATCTTAATGTCTCTAGGCTTGCCCCTCTAATTCACCCTCCAGAGAGCTAGCAGGACCATCTTTCCAGAAGCAACTGTGAGTAGGTGGCTTTCCGTCACAACTCCTCTGGCCCTGTTGGCTTCTTCTTACGGGAAAGAGCCAAGATCTTCACCCTGCATAAAGTGTCATCTGGTCATGACAATAACTCCCAACTCCCCCAACCTGCCAGGTACCTTACACACCAGTAAAACAAGCCGGCCTCTAGAATTCTCCATGCCCTTATTCAAAAGTACTGCCTTGCCTTTGTATCTTTGTTCCTGATATTTGCCTCAGTTTGGGCTCCCAGATTAGCAGAGCCTGAAACAAGGAGTTGGATGCAAGTTGGGGGGCAGGTAAGAGAGGGTGGAAAGCAGGCGGTGGGGAGGAAGAGCAGCCATTGAATGAGTGTTCACAGTCACTGCCAGAGTGTGGGGGTACCCATTTTTGCCCAGACCTCAGAAACTGATGCCACCCATCCTGGTCTGCTCCAAGGATGGAAGGCTGGAGCAGTTGCCTACCAGCTCCTGTCCTCCTTCTCTCTTTTCTCTTTCTTTCAAGAGAGAAAGAGAGGGTTATTTTTTAATTTTTTGTTTTTTCTCCACTTAATCGTATATGTGGTGCTGGGGATCAAACCTGTGTCATTTTGTATACCAGACAAGCATTGTACCACCAAGCCACCTCTCCAGCCCTCCCATCCCCTTTCAATTGGGCATACATCTGGATTTAACATCATCCAACTTCAGGTCTAGCTTGCAAGAGGGCTTGGAGGTGGAAATCAGAAAGGGGCATGGTGCATATTTCAGGGGAGCAGGAATGCTTCACCAATGAGTCTGTGCCATGCAGCTGAGGTTGAAATCAGAAGCAGACCAAGAGGAATTGCTTTTATCTACCATATCTTCCCCAGCTTACAGTGAGTGCATGGGAAGAATCCTGGCTTGCTCTCTGGTACTCCTCTTTTTTTTTTCAGCCTGAGAAAGCATGTCCTGCTTTATTTTTTTCCTTTTTTTATTTAAATAAGGAGAGTTCTTTCATATGGAAAGAGCTAGTACAATCACATATTTGAAAGGAGAAACAATAGGTACTGAACTGGAGGGGAGGCCGGGTGAGTGTTCAGCGGGTGAGTCCATGATGCCCTTTCCCATCCGAGGTCAAAGTTTCCCCAGATCACGTATAAACAAGCTACACAGACACCTTTAGCCATCATCTGCCTTTTTAAATATCTGGTCTACATGAAAAGACAAAGAGAGGAAAGGCCAAAATAAAAGCAAAAGGAAACAAAACCAAAGATAACCCTCTCAAAACAAAACCTCGCCCAGAGGTTAGAAGAGCATGATTTCACTTAAGGCAGGTGCTGTCCACCAAAGAATCTCACAGGCAGGACTGGCAAATAGCAGACTTACCTGCAGTAATTACAAAGCTCCAACCTCTCAGGATGCTTGGAGGTCTTGTAATTACTTCAAATAAAATCACACCAGTGTTCTCTTGGTAAAACCCTTCCGAATCCAAGCCAATTTAGCCACATGTTCTTAGAGACAATAGTTCCTGTGACCTTGAGTGTATTTGATTGTCATGAGAGTTTAAGAACAGTGTCCTTTGGAGAAGCTCGAACGCATTTTCCTAGGACAGAATGTTTGCTAGTGGCCATTTGTAGTACAGAGAAAGACATCAAAATCTCTTCTGCATCAGGGGTGAAACGGGGCTGAGGGCCCTTGGGCTTGTGAAGGGAGCACTGAGAGCAGTCCCAGCTCTCTTGCTGCTGTTGAGACAAGTGATGCTGTACAGTGAAGGGGTGGGTGCTGGGCCTTAGGGGTCACCTTGGCCTGGGGTTGATGCCTGACTCTTCCTCTCAGTGACTGTGAGACTTAGGGCTAGTTTGTTAATCTTTTCTCATCTGCAAAACAGGCATAATAGCAGCCCCTGCCTCCTACCACTGATGTGAAGTGCAAATGGCTGAAGGAAGCAATGTGGGTAGGAAGCAAGGTGGGTAAGAGGTCAGGACACTGCGCGGCGTCAGGAAAACACTCAGCCAGTGCCATTGTCTTTTCCAGCATATAGACTCAAGCTTGAGTCCCAGCTCAGTCACGGGCTGAGTGTGTGAACTTGACTAAATTGCCTACTCTCTGTGACTCAATTTCTTCACTTTTAAAGTAAAAATAATTTCTAGCTTAAGGGATAGGGAGGATAAAGAGCACTTGTAGACAGGTCTTGGAATGCAAAAGGTGCTGATTCAGTCATCATTCTTAAGTGTTTTTCTACCCGTGGAGATAGGTACATAGTAGGATATGACAAATATAAAAAAACCAAGTCCTTTATGATTTAATTTTATCCCACTTGTACTGAAAAATATTCGACCTCTTTGAAATCACTTCAGTAGGCTAGAATTACTTTTTGGTGGACTCTGAAATTTATACTACATTAAGATATGTCAGGGAGGGTTGGAGCGGTGGCTCAGCGGTTTCGGCGCTTGCCTGGCAAGCACGAGGACCCGGGTTCAAACCCCAGCACCACGTACACAACTGAGTGTTGGAGCAACTAAGGCCATGTGAAAAACTAAATAAAGTTGTTTCTGTCTTTCTCTGCCTCTCTCACTGTCCCTCTCTCTTTAAAAAAAAAAAAAAAAAAAAAGATATGTCAGGGATATTCTCTCCACTTCTTTCATTTACTGACCATGGTCATGAATAAACTTTGTATTTTTCATGTTAATTTCATGATTTTATGCATATTCGAGTCCATTTCAGGGATGAGGTGTCTGGGCTAGGAACAGAAATTTATTAACATCGACTGAGGACTTTGCTTCTTGTACTGGGCCCAGACTTACCTATACCATGTCATTGTGATTTCATAGTGATCTGTTGCTCTTATCATATCAGTTTTACAAATAGGGAAATCAAGGCAAAGAGTGTTTCAATACATCACCCAAGACTACACAGAGCCTAGGGCTGCAGTGGTGGCTCAGTAGTTGGTGTACTTGCCTGTCATGTGCAGGGACCTGGGTTTAGGCCCCAGCACCACGTACACAACTGGGTGTTAGAGAAACAATGGCCATATGATTCTCTTTTTCTCTTTCTCTCTCTGTCTTTCTCTCCTTCTTTCAAAAATAAAAATAAATAAATAAAACATTTAAAAAAAAAAGATTAGTCAGAGCAGGACCAAATTTCAAAACTAGGCTGTTTCCTTTGGAAGCTAGCTCCTTATCACTCTGGAATCTCTCCACACCACAGACTTTTCTCCTCTTCCTCAAGGACTTTTGTTTTGATAAAGTCTTGTCACAATGAACCTCAGCTATACAGCAAGGACAGTGGGTGCAGACGGGTGGAGCAGCTCTGTAAGCTGAGGAAGACGTGACCTTGGGCATCCCAGCCTCTGCTCTTCTTGGAGCACAGTTTTTTCCTATCCTAGAGCCACTGGGCACCTGAAGCAGTTCTACCCACCTACCCTCCTGTCAAGGCCTAAGTGTACAGCTGCTGTCCCCACTTGGTACGCAGTGGGGATGGCTCCTTTGTTCGGAGTTGAAGAACTCAGTGAAGCGTATGATGGATCGTGGCTTTCCGCTTGCTTTAGCTATCATCTTGGCAAATTGGTTTCCTGCTCCAGTTCCATTACCTGTCTCTTAGCACTCTGATGGAGCCAGTTAGGTGAAGCTTGGTGGCAAGTGAGAAAATGGTATGGTCTGGCATGCTTGTTGCAGGGAGTCACAGCAAGTTTGCTGGCTGGTCTGATCTCTCCCTCTGTCTCTCTGTGTAGAAAATCAGATGGCTACTTCCCGTGTGTGTGCGTGTGCGTGTGTTTTAAGCAAGGTGGCGTCTATGGTGTCTTCTCTTCAGGCTTCCTCTGGGGGTTGAGCAATCATCTACCATGGCGGTACCCAGGCCATGCCGCATAACTCACATTCTTGGCCTCTTGAGTCCCTGTCATTATCTAACCTTTTCTGAGAGCCAGCAGTGTGTGGGTGTAGATGGTCAGGAAACCAGACAAGCCCCATCTGTGTGCACATCTGTTCCAGGACCCCTTCACTTGCTTCTGGAGAAAGAGTTTCACATTTAAAGCAAAGCGACTGGAAAATTCTTATCTGAATTTCTTAATCCCTTGTTGAAGTCAGTGGACATTTTTGGACCAGAAGACATATGGCTGCCAAGAGAGGCTGAATCAGAAAGCAGGAAGCATCTCTTTAAATCTAAGCCGTCTGTAACTGTTGAGTAAAAAAATCAGAGTTGAAAATAGTGGCAGATTGTAAAATTGTTCTCAGAGTGAGAACTATTCTCCAAATCTAGTCTTCATTCCAAAGCATTTCGTCTTGTCTTTCATCTCACAAACTGCTGGGATGCGTTCTTCTACTGCATCAGATCTAGCTTCACCTGAGTGGGAAGCGTCTTTGGAAGCTTTCTCTGGAAAGTGATCCCAGAGTGACAGAAGACTGCTAGGCCTTTTTGTCCCTTTCTCCATCTGTCACTTACACTCTCCCTACATCTTTGTTTCCTGATTGTGTGGAAAGCCTTAATAAAAACAGTCCTGGGGAACTCTCCAGGGGCCTGCAGTGAGGGTGAGGTCAATGGTGTGCGTTACATCCCACAGTGGTTGCTTTGTGTGGTGCAGGTTAGATGACGGCACCTGTGCTCACCTGAGGAACTGGTTGGCTTCTATCCCAGTGACCTTGGAATCTGTATAAGTTGGGCCATACTCTCACAGGTCCATGGTGCAATGCAGGTAGGTATCAGATGAGGAAAGAGGGCTGCAAGGGTCTCATGGAGAGGTGGGGAGCACAGATATAGTTTAGAAGGGAAGTTCCTTCCTCTCATCTACTTGATGAGAAATCTGGGCCAGTGTTGCCATGTCTTTTGATTTTTTTTAACTTTTTTTTTTTTTGAAAGAGAGAAGGACAGTGAGAGAGAGAGAGAGACAGAGAGAATTTTTATTGAGTTTTTCACATGACTTTCGTTGCTCTGACACTTAGTTGTGTATGTGGGTGCTGGGGTTTGAACCTGTGTACTTGCGCATGCCAGGCAAGCGCTGTAACCACTGAGCCACCACTCCAGCCCCGATTTATTTTAATGAAGCTGAAAGTATAGATTATTTATTTATGTATTTATTTTGGTACCAGGGATTGAACCCAGGGCCACTTAAGCAGTGAGCCACAGACCCAGTCCTTTATCATATTTTATTTTGAGACAGTCTTGCTAAATTGCTTAGGGTCTTGCTAAGTTGCTGAGGCTGGCTTTGAAATTGCTATCTTTCTGCCTCAGCCTCCCAAATTGCTGGGATTACAGGTGTGCACCACTGCATCTGACTAAAGTACAGATTTAAAACATAAATAAATAAAAGGTATCTCAACTTCTCAAGGTTGGCGATTGCTATGGCTGGAGTGTTTCTCCCAAAGCTTAGTCCTAATGTTGCTATGTGAGAGGCAGTGGAACCTTTAAGAGGTGGAGCCTAGTGGAAGGTAATTAGGTCTTTGCAAATGCTGCTCTTGGAAGAGATTAATGTGGTTCTTGAGGAATTAGTCCTAAAGAGAGTGGGTTGTTATAAAGTGAATCCACTTATGAGCTTGTCCCCTTCTGCATGTGGTTGTTCCTTTTTCCATGTCTCTGCCATGTTGTGACATAGCCAGGAGAACCCTCACCAGATGCTGAACAAGTGTGACTGCCCAATCTTGGATTTGCAGCTTCCATAACTGTGAGCCAAATGAACCTTTTTACTTCAGCGTATCCATTGTGATCAGTCTCAAGTATTTGGCTATAGCAATAGAAAAAGGATTACTACAATAACCAACCAATTGAAAAACCAACAATACTGCCAAGACCCAAACAGAACATATCCATGGCCCACATTTTGCCCTCAAGCCACTCTCGGCAACCTCTGGAGAAAACTCCCTGAACTAACTAGACCCATGTTTGTGGTCCGCCTGAGTTTTGGTACTTAATCACATTTCAGTCTTTGTTTTACATATTCTTGCTTTATCTTTGTTTCTTCTTCATCACTTAGTTCTATCAGGTGTTTTCTTATCCACTTGCATTTATCACTGAAGATACCAGTTGGAAATCAATTCCTTAACTGCAATATACTTGCCCTCCCTGTTCTCTAGGTCCACCCATTTGGACTCATCTTCTGCTGAAGGCTGATGAGTCTTAAGACAATCATTAGAATTCCACTCCTCTTGCCAGTGATTGGGTTAGGTAAGGTCATGGGACAAAACTCTGGCCAATGAGATGCAAGGTGAAATCTGGAAAAGTTTTCCTGGATGGAAAAGTTTTGGGGGTTCCTGAAGCTGCTGTGGCTCTCAGAGCTAACAACTATGGGACTTCCACCCTCTGCTTCTGGTTAGGTAAGGTAGTCAATTTTTCTTATCATTCAGAAGATTTTTAATTAAGTCTTTTTGTTGCTTGCTGTAAGAAGCAGTCAAACTCATGCAAAAAAAAAAAAAATTCTGAGTCCCCAGCCAACCCTGCCCCACTGGTGAGATCAGACCAGACAGGATAGACTGGCTGCCCCCGAGGGCTGTTAACGTCAAGAAGACCAGATTGAAGCCTGCACTTGTGGTGCTATTCCTAGGCTGGTAGAGGCAGGCCGCAGATGTAGTCACTCAGTCACATGTACTAAATGCCTCCATGGCTAGCCTTTGCCTCCAGTGGTCATGGCGAGTGGGAGCTGGAGTGACTGGATGTATGTTGAAGTAAAGCCTTACACAATTTTACAGATGAAGTGAGCAATTGGTGGGAAAACAGGTAAATAAATTTTCTCCCAATTTGGCTTCTTAAATTGTCAGGATTGAGGGACTGGAGAGGTGGCTCAGCAATGGAGCCTTGCCTGGCATGTACAAGGACTCGGGTTTGAACCCCAGCACTGCATGTATAACTAGGTGTTGGAAAGACAGAGCAGATGAAAGACGAAAAAAAGTTGACTCTCTCTCTCACTCTTTAAAAAAATTGTCAGGATTGTGTCTGGTTTTGCTTATTTTTTTTTTCTGAATCAAAAATTTTAACCACATTTGGCTTTCTTATTCTAGGAAATGTGAGTTGTAACCCTTAGCAGGAGCACCAAGGGCTCAACAAGGCTTCTAGGCCATGAGCAACCCTAAATGGATGGATGGAACCAGCCTGAGGAAAGATCTGATGTGGCAGCCCTTCCCGCAGTGGCTGGGGCCCCAGGTACGCTGCCCTCTGGTCTGGCATCCCCTCCCTAATTCTAGATTTCTTCCAAGATTGTCCAGCTCTGGACCTATCAAGACTACAGAAAACCCTGCTGATGGTGACGGTGGTGGTGGTGGTGGTGGCGGCGGCAGAGGCAGAGGCAGTGGTGCTAATGGCTAATTCCTCCAGACTCTGCACGTCAGTCTCTTGACGTGCTCCACCTACATTAGCTCATTTAACTCTCACAATAAACCTCTGAATGAAGCTGTCCCCATTTTTCAGAAGAGAGAACTGGGGAGCCAAAGTTAGAAAGCTGGTGAGTGGCAAAGCCGGGATTCGAAGTCAGTGTTTTCGATCTGGGTTTGTGTCAGATGGCTACACCACTGTCCTCCAAGTGTTGACAGTGCTTACTCCTGGGGACAGGAAGAGGGGCTAGGATGATTTTTACTTCTCGCTCTGTGTGATTTTGATTTATTTTTAAATTTTGCATGTACACTACTTTTAGCTGGGTTAAGAATAGTAGGCATGGATGGCAGCACACACTCTTGGGTGAATGTGTCTGGAGACTGTACACCTTAGCATCTGCTGTGCTAACTTTCACGAAAGCCCATATGCCTGCATGTCTACTCCAAAAAAATCTCTCCCATTCTCTCCATTGATGAGATACAGGAAGAGGGGAGACGAAGGACGGATTTCATGGTAATGGATTGGAGGTCTCCACGTGCTCCTGTGCGATCTTGGCTAAAAGCTTCTGTAGGGGGCAAGGGTTGGTAAAGTGGAGAATTAGTCAAGAAAAGGCACACAGAGGGTAAGGCTGGGCGGGTTCTTGGCTCTTAGATTTCAAGGTTCGTAGCTGCAGAGTTGGGCTACTGATATGTTTTACAGAGCGATCACTGATTTTCTTGGTTAGGTGACCTGCTCTCTTCAGTTGGGTGACTGCTAGGCTGCAAACGCCTGCATGGGCTCCAGTTACTATAGCTCCCAAATTTAGTGGCATAAAATGACCATGTGGGTTGCTCCTGGCTTCTGGAACTGGGTCAGGGCAGAGTGAGGGTGGCTGGCTTATCTCTGCTCCACAGTGACTGGGGCTTCAGCTGGAAGCCTGGAATGCTGGGGTCTGGGGCCTTCTGAAGTCTGTCCAGTCACATGCCTGGTGGAGGAGGCTGGCTTGTGGCTGAGCTCCTCAGATGCTTTCTTTATGGGCTAGTGTAGACTTCCTCACTGCCAGGTGGCTGGGTTCCAAAAGTGAACATGGAGAGGTAGGGTGAGGAAGAAGAGAGAGGCGATGTGAAGTCCAGATGGAAGCTGTAATCTTTTCGTGACCTGGGTCATGTAGCATCAATCACTTCCATTATTCTCCAGTGGTCTGAGTAGTCGTAGGCTTGGGCCTTATTTCAAGGGGGAGGAAAACAGACTCTCCTCTCAGTGGGTGGATCACAAGGCACCCAGGAGAGCGTGTGGGATGGAGTAGAGGTCTCCATCTTTGAAAACTACAAATCACCATCAAAAAGATGACAATACCAGTGCCAGTACCAGCAGCAACAGCAGAATGAACCCTAACTATCCTTCCTACATCTATGAGAGAGACCAACCCCCTGTTACAGTCTAGAAAAGACTCTTAATACTGGTTTTAACAGTTATCCTATATGTCATTCTGCTAAGGCTATTTGGAGCCAGATAATCAGAGAAACTCATTTCTGTAGTGGGTGTTAATGGGCCATTTACCCTATGAGAATTAATCGTAGGTAATAGGAATCTGCCTTGTAGAGACAGGATACTTAGTCTAAGTGACTTAATAATGGTCCAGAAGAAGAGAGTGGGCATACTCTTGATGTCACTCAGCTCATACTGCCTGGGCAACCACCTGTTTCCTCAGGTATAAACAAGACCTATGTGACAGTTCAGACATGCATGATTGCAAAATGTAGGTAGCTACTACAAATGGGCCTAGAGAAGTCATTTATTTTCTGGTTCACAAATTTCCTTTTTGATCTGGAAAACAACATACTGACGTTAAAAAAATAAATGTGTGATAACTACTTGTACATTCTTGTTGGGACTGCAGGCTAGTAAAACCACTTTGGAAAGCATTATGGAGATTCCTCAAAAAACTTGGGAGGGAACCACGTATCCCACTCCTGGGTATTTTCCCAAAAGATCTAAATTTGGCATTCTACAGTGACACAGCCACATCAATGTTTATAACAGCAGAATTCACAATAGCTAAACTGTGGAATCAACCCAGACGCCTATCATTAGGTGAATAGATTAAGAAATTGTGGCATATACAAACAATGGAGTTCTACTCAACTATTAAACAGAATGAAATTATGGCATTTGCCAGTAAATGGATGGAAATGGAGATATCAAGCTAAGTGAAATTAGCCAAATTCAGAAACTCAAAAATCAAATATTTTCTATCATATGTGGAAGGATAACATTACACAAAAAAATATTCAAATTCAAATTAATAGACGAGATAAAGGAATTCTAGTAGCTTAAAGACAAGGGGAGAGGGGAAGAAGGATGGGATGGAAAAGGGGGAAGGAAAAGGGGGATTAAAAAGTATATTTTGCACCTCTAAGATGCTAAATAATTCCCATGCAACTAATAAAAACTGGAAAAATCAATCAAAGGAGATCAGTAGAGGAAAGGGACCAGAAGGTGGGAGAAGGTGAGGGAGGGGGAAATGCTGGGGAGTGATATTAGCCAAATTGCATTTTTATATTGCGTGCCTATATGAATATGTAACAACAAATCCCATCATTATGTACAACTATAATATACCAATAAAAATGTGGGAAAATAATTGAGTGATAGAATTAAGGATGATTTTTGTTCTCTCCTTTTTTATTTTCTGACTTTTTCCCACAAATACATATAGCCATTATAGTAAAAGGAAAAATAATTATTTAAAAAATATTTATCAATAAGGAAAAGACCTCAGGGGCCTGGGCTCCAACCTGCTCTATCACTGTCAGTGTGTGACACCTGCCCAGGCCCTAGCCATCATTATGACCTTTGTTTCTTCAAGTGTTGGGTTGGCATTGTTCCTGACTTTCACTACTCATTTATTTTGAAAGAGAGAGGGACAGTGTAAGAGAGAAATAGAGAAAGAGAATCAATTTGGTTTTTCATGTGTCTTTTGTTGCTCCAACACTTTGTTGTTTACATGGTGCTGGGGTTCGAACCTGCGTCCTCGATCATGCCAGTCAAGCACCAGAACCACTGAACCACCACTCCAGCCCATTTTCACTACTTTAACACAGTTGTTGCAATTATCTCATGAGTGAACAGATATAATGCATTTGGAAAAAAGGCATTACACAGAGGTAAGATATATTATTATTTGCCCTTTGTCCTCCTAAATTAAACTAGACTTCTTTAAAAAAATAAAGATAAGAGAGGCTGGATTATTTCTCTATTTACCCTAAGATGCATGGGGCCTGCAAAATCTGAGGCTTACATATAGGATTCACAGCATGTTTTGAAGTCCCACGAAGCTCCACAACTCAGATACACACACACACACACACACATGTTCACACACACACGTGCACACACACACACGTTAAATGTGATGGGTGATTAATGGGAAAATTGCCTTAAGAGATACTTAGGAACTGAAATAAATTTCCTTTAGCATTTGCTTCTTTGGGCTTCTTGATATCTATCTTATAACTGTGTGCAGCACCTGTGAGCTAATAAATAATGTATCTGTAAAATATTGCAAATCCAGAAAGGTCACTGTTTACATCTCATCTGTCTGTCAAGCAAAATTTTTGGTTCAAAGCAAAAAACCAAGTTTATTTTGGAGACTGGTGTCTTGGAACAACAGCTGCAAATAGAAATGGCAAATAAAGACTCGTCACTTAATCCTCTTTCCAAATATTCACTTAAAGCCCAAATTTCATAACATTTGATTGGTCTTATTGGACCAAATCTTGCCAGGTGGGGACATGGATGTTAGGAATATCCATGTATCTGGAATTCAGAATTTTGCATTTTATAGAAGAATCAGTCAAAAACTGAGGGTTTACACAGTCTCAAGGGCATGTCAGCTCTACTGTGCCCTGTGTCCCAAGTCCCTTCCTTGTCCACCCAGCTGAGGAGGTTAAGGATGCTGCAGAGACCTAAGGCCGCCACTTCCGCCCCTCCTTGAATGCAGAGCAACCCCAACTGAAGCCCTGAGTGTTCACGCTGTACCACTCGCCTCTTGCCTCCAAGCAGGGAATGACTTGTGTCACTCAGACTTCAGCCGTGCCTGCCCCAGATTGCTGGGGGCTTCTGCACTGCTTCTCATGCAGCCCCAGCTCCTTCCTTCCCATTCTTCCCTCATGCAAAAAAATACAACCTGCAACAGCCTTCTCTCACAGAGTCCTCAAACAGCCTGGAGGACAGCTGACACCCCCATTCACCCAGAGAGGAAACTCCAGCCTGGAGAGGCCAGGGCACCTGAGACAGGTTCTTTTTAAGTTGCTTAGGGCCTTGCTAAGTTGCTGAGGCTGGCTTTAAACTCATGATCCTCCTGTCTCAGCCTCCTGAGCTGCTGGGATTATAGGTATGCACCACCGCACCAGGCAAAAGTTCACTTTTGTTGAGAGAAGGGAGCACCTCTATTCCGTTCTCAGCAATAAACAGTGATTTCCACCAGGGAGATCTCTCTGGGAACCGAGGCCTGATTGGAGTAGACCTTTGGTGTCATTGTCAACCTCAAAGAACAGCCACTGCCTTTCTAAATAAGGGTCCTGTCTTTGAAAGATGGCACCCTGACCTTCGGAGAACTGGGTATACTGCAGTTCCCACAAAGGAAAAGTTGAATACCTCGGACAGAAAAGCTGACGCTCCAGGTGACCCTGACTTCATCTAACCTCCTCGGACGCCACAGTCCCGGAGGGAAGCTGAGCCATGATAGGCCTGCTTTGTATTTTTTTCAAACCCACACATTTTTATCTGTTTTTGGTTAGGGTAGGCACAGCCTTTCAGTACGGCCAAAACCATATGGAAATTCCAAACTAGTTTTTAAAATTCAAAATTCACCATTTGACACAGGAATCTTAATCTGCAAGACAGTAAAATGTGCATTTATGTATTCTTTTTTTCAATTGCTCAAGAATATGTACTCCTATATATTGTAATGAGAGGTCTTGGGTCCCAGAGGTTGTGTTGGTTTGGGTCCTGACAGCCCTTGAATTCCATTTTCTAATATTTTACATATTTTTCTATGAGACTAAACTAGAAACGTCTTCAAAGGCAGCTTTCCAGCACTGCCCTTGCTGGCTATTTTCAGGGCCCAAGTTCATGCCTTAGTTGTCAGAATAGTCTTCCTTAGAGAGATGGACTCATTTTTCTTCTCTTCCTCCTCCTCCTCCTTCTCCTCCTCCTCCTCCTCCTTCTTCTCCTTCTTCTTCACAGAGACAGTGATAAAGAGAGAGAAAGAGAGAATCAATTTTATTTAGTTTTCATTGTGGCTTTCATTGCTCTGACCCTTCATTGTGTATGTGGTGCTGGGGTTCGAACTCGTGTCCTTGTGCGTGCCAGGCACGCAAAGAAGTGGTCACAGGCTCACATATGGTCCACAAAATACATTTCAATTGCTGTGTAGCAATGGGAACATGTACAACCCCATGTGAGTCAGGGAAGGCAAGTGAGAGGAGAGTCAGCCCAGGACAGGAAGGGAATAAATCTGTCCACAAATTACATAATCCACACATTACATAATGCATTAGCAAGTATCATGTTAGATCCTTAACTCCCAGGGAGAGAAAAAAATGATTTTCTCTTGTCTTTTTCTTTTCTTTAATACCAAAAATGAGTTATGATGCAAAATCAAATTACTTCAAACCTGTAATAACACCCACACCTGGAGACAATTTTAAAACCAGCAGGGAATGACTCCTCTCTATTAGGTTAATCCCTGTGGCTGGCTGGAGGTGGGGCATCAACCAGCTTCCCTAGGGAAAAGAACAACCAATCAAGGTGCTGGCAGACAGGCTCCAATAACATCTCTCAAACACCTGATGATTGATGGGTCCACCAGCCAATCTCCAAAAGTCCATCCCCATCAACTTTTCTCCTTTCCTCAAACTATGAAAGCAGCTGCCCAACCAAGGTCCAGTGCCATTTTTCCTGCAGGCCATTTCCCCTGCCCACCCATTACTTCCCCTGCCCACCCTCATTATGGCGGCACAGGTGAATTTGGCCTGGAAGCTGCAAATCCCAATAAATAACACCCGTGCCAGAATTTACACATGGTGGCTTCTGATTTTATTTTTTACACTCTCCATTTAATTTTTCCTGTTACTATAACTACCACTACTAACTATGGCATTGGGATAGGGTTTCTCAGATTACAAAGCTCTGATTTCATTTGTCACCTTGAAAAACTCTGTGACTCCCGATTTCTTTGATCTCTGCTTCAGAGGTGAGTTAATGCATCCGTTTGACACACTGCAGAGTGGAGAGGTCCAGAGCCAACGCTATTTGACGAGGAGACTGATTGGAATTTGTGTACCCTCAATTTCTACTCTCAGACTCAACAGAAAGTGACCAGCACCCAGTATGTGGAGACTTCACACGTTGGTTCCTGTTTTTTTTAATGGCTGCATAACCAATGACCCCAAGACATAGAGGCTTCACACTGCAATCACTGACTTAGAACTCACAATTTCATGGACAAGGAATTCAGGAGGCTATGCTTAGGTGATTCTTCTGCTGCCTTGGCAAGGACAGGGGTCATTCAGTGGTACTCAACTGGCTGATGGTCAGGTTGGGAGGGTCAGCTGGTTAACACACCTGGTAGGGACAGCTTGAATGCCACCCTCAGTTCTGCCCTGTTCCTTTCCCAGCGACCTCATGGTCTCTCCCTGTGTTTCTTCCAGAAGGTAGCTGGACTTTCATGAAGGCTCAGGCACCCCAGCACAAGTGTTCTGAGTCACAGAAAGTAAAAGCTGCCAGAGTTGTAAGGCCTGGACCTGATCCACATAGGCGTAGTCACCCAGATTCGAATCAGATATCAAACTTAGATAACATCTGTCCAACCCATACAAAGATGGGAAGACCCAAACTGATATTGCAAGTGGATGCTAACAGTTTTAAGGAATTTCCATATACAGGAGAGAAAAGAGCTACAGTTTATCTGCTTTGGGTCCCCAAATATGTCCTCTCAGATGAATAGACAACTCTGGAATCCCTGGAGCACAGTGTATGTCATTGTCAACTGTCCACCCCAGAAAGACCTTCAACAAGGAGAAAGTTCTGATGTGGCTTGAGAGCCTGGGTGTCCAGCAGCTCTTCCCCACCCCGTCCAAAGATGTCCACAGCCTTATCTCCTGAACCTGTGAATGTTACCGCATATAGAGAAAGGGACTTTGCAGCTGTGTTTCAGTTAAGGATTTTGAGATGGGTAGAGTATCCCGAATTATCTGGGGGTGCCCAACGTTATCATAAGGATTCTTACAACAGGGAAGCAGAAGATCAGAATGGGCAGTAGGGACGTGATGATGACACATGCTGGAGTGATATGAAGCAGAGGTCAGGAGCAGTGAGTGTGGGCAGCCTCTAGAAGCCAGCTGGGAATATTCTCCAGCCTTGCCCACAGCTTTGCTGTAGCCCTAAGGAGAGAAGTTGTAAGATTGGCAGCCCGGTGATCATTCCTGAAGCTGGGAGATGGAGCACACTGGGTTTCACTTTAATATTCTTTTGACTTTGGATACGTTTTAAATTTTCCACGATCAAAAGTGAAGTAAAAAAGAACTGTGGCTCTTGGGGACCAGGGGAATTACCAAGGATACAGCACTAGAGAGTGTTCTCTCCTGGGAGACTGTGTCCTCACTCTAGATCCTGAGACCTGCCTCTCTGAGTGCTTTCAAGCGTGAGAAGACAGCTGTGGTGAGCTACTCCAGCTCAGCCTTCCAGGGAAAGGCCTCCTCTGGCTTGCTTGCAAAAGCAACTGGGAAACGCTCAGGGGCAGCCCAGCTGCAGTTGTCCCCATCTCTGTCTGGCACCAGTGAAACGGACCCATGTGCCCCAAAGAAGATAAACAGCGGAAGAAGACTCACGGCCCTGAGTTGGCATCCATGAGGCTCAGATTGCTGGCTGTGTCCTCTTTCCAGGGCAAAATGGGGACTCCCTTTCCCTTTCAGTGCTTGATGAATTCCAAAGCCCAAGGGAAGAGGCAGGGAGTTCAGGTACAAGGTCAGAAGCACAGGGTTGGGTAGAAGCTTAGAGCTGTCACCTGAATTTGTCAGAGTAGAAAAACAATAATGCTCCTTTCGTGACCCAGAGGTGCCAGGACAGCACCCCTCCCACACAGCCCACTGGAGTGAATCCAAATGGGGGGAAATGGCACTGTTGCTCCCTACTCCTCAGGGAGCAGATGAGGAGAGGCATTTTCTTGCAGTGAGCTCTGCTGCTCAGCTTGACAGGCTTTCAGCCAGTGACAGAGAACCCTGACAGCTTTTCACTCTTTTGAATGGTGGGCACTTTCCATTCAGTTATAGGATAATTCTCCAACCAAACAGCATGACTTAGATATTCAGAATTCATATTCTCAATCCTGGCTGCACTTTCAGATCATCTGGAAGAGTCCCAAACCCTAGTGCCTGGACCTGCCTCTGACCAGTAAAGTCAGCAGCTCTGGTCAGCAGGGCTGGCTAAGTTCCCTGGTGACTCCAATGTGGCTCTTATGGTTGGAATCACCTAGTTAGAATCATTCAGGTCTCTCCTCATACCCCAGCCCCCCTCAAAAAAAGGCTTTCCCTGAGCAGCTCCTCTAAAAGATCTTACTTTTAATTCTGTAATGTCTGTTTGTTGACAACAGACATTACAGAACAGTTATTTATCAATTTCATTGTCTGACTGCTCCATTAGAAAGTTGTGTGTGGCAACAAAATCTATGATCATAGCTGCTCAATTTACAATAGCTAAATTATGGAACCAACCCAGATGCCCCTCACTGGATGATGGATCCAAAAACTGTGGTGTGTGTGTGTGTGTGTGTGTGTGTGTATACACACACATATGTACCATGGAGTTCCACTCAGCTATTAGAAACAATTAAATTGCAGCCTTTGAAGATAAATGGATGGCGACGGAAAAAATCATGCTGAGCAAAGTTAGCTAAACCCAAAAAATCAAGGGTTGAATGTTTTCACTCATTTGTGGAGGCTGGAGATAAACCCAGGCCTTTGTGGAACGTAGTCAATCTCATGCTACAAAGCCGTAGCAACACATTATCTAGGGCAATCGTAGATTGTAGTGGGGGTGAGGGGGGTAGGTGGGGGAGAGGAGAGGGAGAGAGAATAGGGAGGGATCTAGGGGGTAATTCTGGTTTAAGAATATATGCATATCATATTGTTACTTTATATGCATTTATGATTGTACAATAACTCATTTTCTTAATAAAAAAGAAAGCTGTGTGTGGGCGTGACATCATTTAATCATCCCTTTTGCCCACCTCCACATCCCTAGTACCTGGAGGTGTGCCTGGCACAAAGGAGTCACTCACCGAATAGTTGCTGAATGGATAAATACATGCCGAGAGACAGTTTTTTGGCATTTTCGGATCCATTCACAGTCGGGTGCTGGATGAAGTTCGTGAGATTGCAGAAAAGAGGCAGGTGTGTTAAAGGAGAGTGGCCCTAATTCCAGGCGTTTTTGGAAAAGCCTAGGGTTAAGGGGTTGGTAGAGCCCCCACATCGCCTTTAGATGGACCTGCAGAGAGCGGTCCACAGCGCCACCTGCTGGATAAGACATAAAACTGGATTTATTCCTTCTAAGTTCTGGAAAAGGCAACTTGGCTTGGAAAAAGAGCCTCACCCTGGACAGATCCAATAGTTTGGAGGTACAGCATCATGTGTGTGTGAGTGTGTAGATGAATAAGCGTGCTTATGAATGGAGACAGCGATTGAAATTTCTCCTAACGCACAAATGCAAAACCAAAACTCACCATTCTAGGGTTGATCCAAGCGGAGGAGAATCTTTGGGTCTGGGCCAGGAAAGTCAAACCTAAGAATCTTGGAATAACTCTAACGAGTGAAAAAAAAAGTCAAGCTTGGGCTCAGTGGGAGATGCTGCTCGCTCTCTTTCAACATCTGTTGCTTTGGGGCCAGACTGAGGTGACCACATAAAGGGCTGATTTTTGGTCTTTGATCAATTTCCTGGAGCTAAAATGACAAAGGACCCAGCTGTTGGAAGAGGTAGTCCAAGTACTTAAGTGGGTTTCCAAATGCTTACCTTATGTTCATTAAAATTTAGCTGGGTTTGGTGTTTTTATATTGTAACTTGATCTTTAGAAATAGATCTTCATACTCTGTCACACACATACACGCACACACACTTACACACGATTTAACATGTTGAAAAGCCTCTCTTAGGCCCTTACAAGAATAGCATAGTCTATTTCAACTTGAAAATATTGAAGAAAGCTGGAAATCATCCTGGGAGAGCTGAGGTTTTTGAAACCAAAAAGGAGAAAGCAAATTTCATAGACTCTTTCAGGCATTAATTAAGTGGAAGTAACACTAAACTCTACGTGAGCTAGTCACTCGATAGAGGCTTCCACTTCATGAAGTCCTGTGCTGGGGATATGATGTCATTCTGTGATAGACATGCCACCCTATGTGGCCAAGTTCTAAGATATACTAAGATATGTTATGCTAAGGATGGGCACCAGTTGTTTTTCATAGTTTGGAGGTGACAATAAAGAAAATTGGCTGACCATGTGGCTGGGAGAAGGAAATTGAACATCTGGACAGATTTCCCAATACAGATTTTTATGTTCTAGACCAAGTCATGGGGAGAAGCTCTAAATACCCTTTTCTGTGAGTCTTTTCAAGATAAGATTGGTTCTCACCTGAGATTTCTGGGATCTGAGATTTGTTGAGTTGGAGGCAATAAAAATAATAAGTAAATGCTGTAGCTGTTCGGAAACTGTTTAATGAGTACCTGGTTTATGCCAGGCCATGTCCTGATCTCCAGGGAACATCCAGACATGTACACGAGCTGGTCCTGCCCCTCTGGGTGGGAAGGCCAGCCAGGAAAGATGGAGAGAAGCACTACATGCCCTGGGAAAGGCCACTTCTCGTGGGGGTCGCAAAATTGTCCTTAAATCGAGCCTTGCGAGGGTGGGTGTGGTTTCGTTTGGTGGCGCACACAGCCAGCCAAAGCAACAGTGGCGATGAAGACCCAGCCCTCAAAACTTACAAAAACTCAAGTCAGGTCTCAAGGATGGTGAGCCCTTTAGGGAAGGAAGGGGTGCATGTAACCGGGGCAGGGGCGGGGCGTGGAAGTAGCGGTGATAGATGAATCTGGAAAGGTAGTTGCAGGTGGCCTCAAATGCCAAGCTAAGAAATTTAGCCTTTGCTTCATTCAGCGAACAACAGGAGTCTCTTTCTGACCATCAGGATGTCAGTGGTCAAAAAGAATGATGTGACCAAAATATGTCCTGAGCCTCCTTTGTGTACTGGGTGCTGGGACTCGGGGGTCTCCTGGAAGTTCTGGTGAATCTGAGAAAAGGCAAGAAAGAGGTTGCTGGCACCTTCTGCAGCAGGAAAAGAGACTTTTGCATGAGAAGAAGCCACATTCCACTGAACAGGCCTAAATTAGCCCTAAAGTAGCACTAGTGGATTTCCACTTTATTATGTTTGTAAGCTATAACTTACAGAGACAATATCCCTGCTCCTCTACAGACTAGGGGACCCAAAACCTCTTGCTGTTTTTTTTTAGAAGGAGTTCTGTTTTGGTTCATTTTCTGTTGCTGTAACAGAATACCCAGTCTTGGTATTACAGCAACAGGAAAGGTTTATTTTGGCTCAGAGCATGCAGCTGGCATCTTCTTGGCTTCTGGGGGAGCAGGGGACTCCTGCTGCTTTGACTCTTGGGAAAAAAAAAACAACTGTAGAGCAATTGGGTGCATACAGAACAGACAGAACACGAAGGACAGCCCCGGGAAAAGAACCTGCTTCCACGAGAGTGAGCTCACGAATCCTTCATGGGACCTAATCAGCTCTCAACCCTGTGATGTATGGGCCAAACTTCAACACGAGTTCCAGAGGGAGCAAATCACGTTCAAGCCTCAGCAAACACCCTTCCTTGGTATTTTAAGTGTGGTTCTTCTCTGTTATTATAGTTTCCTTTTCCTATACTGGGTTTGCTCCCCTCAATAGGCCTAGTGCCATTTGGAGGCATCTTAATAACTGAGATCCAGAGTTTCTGGGATAAGAGTAGCAAAGTTGTTAATGTTGGGCCCTGGAGTCAGATTTCCTGAAAACACATTTGCCTTGGGTGAATGACTTGCCCTCCAGCCCTCAGATTCTTCATCTGTAAAATGGAGATAGCGTGGTGTTACCAGCGGGTAGGATTGGGAGGAGCGAGACTAGAACAGTGCTTAACACAGGGTCAAAGCCCAGCAGATGAGATTTGCATCCTTTTATTTCCTGTCCTTGGATCAAAGTTGGCCTCTCTTTTACCATCTCACCTGGCTCTCAGTTGGCTTGGTTTTCTTATTCTTGCCCTTTCTTGCCCGGCCCCTACGTCCTCCATCTCAGGTCTTGCCTGCTCCCTTTCCATCACCAAACTCTGCTTGGGCTCCTTCCCGTTTTTGGAGAGGTTGGGCACTGAATGCAGGGCCTTGAACATGCTACACAAGTGCTCTACCACCGTGCTAGCCCTTTACATTTTTTTTTCTTTTTTCTTTTCAGGCAGGGTCTCACCAAGTTGCCCAGGTTGGCCTCAAACTTGCGATCCTCCTGCCTTAGCCTCCTGAGTCACTAGGCTTACAGCCGTGCGTCATCACACCTGCCCTTCAAACCCTTTACACACAGTATTTCCAGGACCTTTTACCTCTCCTCTCTATCCTTTACACCTGACACAGGGGTCAGCTGCCTTGAGAAGACTGCTCTGCTCTACACCCCACCCCTTCCCAGCCCGGCCCTACCCAGTGAGGGAGTGCCCTATCCTGAGATGCCAGGGCTGCCACTGTGTCACAGTGCTGTCCCCACACTCATCACATTGGTGCCAAGTGCTTCTTCACAGGCTTGCCCCCCGTTGCACAGAGAGCCCCTGAAGGTGAGAACCTGATCTTATTTATCTCTGTATTTGTATCACCCAGCACCATGTGAGTCAGGGCAGGTACCTAAGGAAGCTTTGCACAAACTGAATTAAGTCAAGCTGAGAAGATTCGAGATCCAACTTGGAGCTCCAGGTGTGTACAAGATGCTGTCTTAGGTGCCTTGGAGGGAGACAAACTCAGTAAGTAGCCTTCTCTGCCGCTTATAGTCTACATAGGGAGTCCAAAGTCTGCAGGTGACAAGATCCAAGAAGAGCAAAACAAGATGAATAAGCACAAAATAATATAAAACTGTCAGCTACCAGGCACAAATGCTGAGAAAGCAGTGAGGTGAATTTGAATCTAGAGATGCTGGGAAAGCAGTTATTGAGGCTGCCAGGTAAATCTCATCCCTCACTCAAAGCAGAGGTCCTCATGTTTATTTTGATTTGCATTAAGCCTAGTTGTGTGCTGGGCACCTAGCACCCAAAGCGCAGCATCTGGGACGCAGCAATTCAGCCTTTCATTCATCCATCTGAAGTGGTCCAGCAACCATCTGAGCCATGGAACCAAACTACCTGGCCTCAAGTCCCAGCTCTGCTATTCCTTTGTGACTTTGCAAGTGGCTTACTCTCTCCATAATTCAATTGCTTCATCTGTAAATGCATATAAAGCACTTGGAACTTTGCCCAGTACGTGGATAGTAATGGGTGTTAACTTATTCAGCACCTACCTCTCTCTCAGGCATTGCACTAACAATGATTTACTGGACAAAGCCTAACTATTACTAGAATGCCTTACAGTTGGTGCTCAATAAATGTTGCCTAATTGGTCAGCAAATGCAGTATTCTCATTTAAATTCCTTCATCCTTCAAGTCCAAAGTTAAATTCTTTTCCTGTAGGATCCCTCCTCTCTGGCCCCGTCTTAGGTCTTCTCTTCTTCTCAGTCTTTTCAACAGTGCATTTAGAATCAAACTATAAGTGGCCTTGGGTTCGCCAGAACACATATCACTGTCTAGTCTGTAGTCACCTGCTTTCCATGTTTATTTTGTCCCTTGTCTCTCTCCCTCCAGCACCCAGGACAGTGCCTAGCACAATACATCCTTCCTATTGCTCTATGCCATTGCTTCTATCATTGACCTTTTCTCCATTTCTTCTTTACCTCTCAAACTAGATACTAAATTCCTTGAGATATCTTTCCGATCATTGAGTTCAGGATTGTTAAGAAAATTAAATTAGTCGGACATGGCGGCACACACTTATGAGCCCAGTTACTCAGGGGACTGAGGCAAGTTCAAGGGCAGCCTGAGCAACTTAGTGAGACCTTATTTTAAAATAAAAAATAAACCAAAGGACTGGAGATGTAGCTCAGTGGTGGAGCGCTTGCCTAGCATGTGCAAGGCTCTGGGTTCTATCCTCAGTACCAAAAAGAAAAGAAAAGAAAAAGCAAATGGAATTCCTGTGAAAGTATCTCGCCCAGCGTTTGGTGTACATAGCTGCTCTATAGCTATCAATGGCTTGTTCCTAATTCATGCTTTCTTCTCTTCATTTCATAAATATTTATTTTCTAGTTACCATGCAAAGAACAAAAAGGAAGGTTCTCAGACACACATGGCATCTAAGACACTGACTGAGAAATGTCACCAACACTCCATGGAATTGCCATATTTTAAATCCATAGTTCTGCAGTCAAGTAGTGGTATTTCTGTCACAGCTCACATTAAAGTCCAGATGGAGTGAGGGAGGGATGGAACTCGGGCCCCATAACCCCCAGGAACTCTGAAGATTTCATCTCCTAAGTGGTATTGTCCATCTGTTTCTGTAACTTCCTTAGCAACTGGACGAGTAAATCCTTAAATAGTAACTGCTAACAGCACTTCAGTTGCTTGTCTTCCGAATCAGGTCAGAAAGCCAGCAAGGTGGCCCTTTATGAACAGTGTACTATCCAAGCTGTCCACTGGGCTGTTCCACACCCATGTGTCCATCTGATGTTTCCATAAGGGGAATTTTGCACTTGGTTATAATGACCAACACTCAGAAATCCTGTACAGAAACATCTGTTTTTTTCAGCTAGATCAGCATCTATAACCCCTTCTGAAGGTATACCTCTGTAATATTCCTTGGGACCCCTACCCATTCCCGACTCAGATGGATAGGGTGAGGATGATGCCCTTTGAATATTTATTTGTTTAGGAAATCATTCTGAGAAGCATGAATCCTTTTTTAAAATATGTAAAAATAATGCTTGTTCTTGAAACTTTGATCTCCTGGATGTCTTTGAAGCATTTTTAAAAATACAGAGAAAACATTTTGTTAGACATTGTGGTTTGATTAGAAGTCTGACGGTCAGGCCTGGGGATGTGAGTGTATTCAAACATCACATAGATTTCTTGCTTTAGATGTTTTTCAGATCAGAGGTTTTTGTTTTACTTTGTTATTATGTTTAGTATGACTCAAGTTTTGCTCACCACCAGTGTTCGGTGCTATTTATTATTCAAACTCCGCAGTAGCCCCAGCTCAGACCTTGGAAAATGTGAGTTTTCTAACTGCTGACCGTCATGGGATGACATCTGCACACTGGAATAGGAACCTTTGTTTTTCTCCATCTGAGATCTAAGGCCACATTGGCCAGGTTCCCAGCACTGACATAACAACCATGCGCTCTAGAATTTTCAGTCCTCTTTTGGAAAGTGTCCCTCTTTCCCTATCTGCATCTTGTTAGGTATTACTGCTTTACCATGAGTTTTTGGTTCCTGTACCCTACCTTCATGGGTCCCTTTTATTCTTGCAGCCGCTGGAATGTGGGTCTTTGGCCTTCAGCCCCTCTTGTGGCAAATTGACCCTTCTATTCTAATGATCACTGCAATGAACAATGTCAGTACTTCTTCTCAACCCCATTGAATTCCTTTAATTTTTTTTTTTTACAGAGAGAATCAATTTTTTAGTTTTTCACATGCCTTTTGTTGCTCTGACACTTAGTTGTGTATGTGGGTGCTGGGGTTTGAACTCGTGTACTTGTGCATGCCAGGCAAGTGCCATAACCGCCAAGCCACCGCTCCAGCCCCTAAAAATTTTTTTAAGTATTTTTAATCACACAAAGATATGCCCCGCAGTTTCCTCCATAGCTCTGAAGCCATTAGTGGCTGATTGTCAGCACTGGAGCATAAAGCCCAGTTTAGGCTGGGACAATTGGAGACATACACCCACACTTCCCCCAGGGGTGAAGCTGAAGCCACCCTTTGCAGAGCCTGTTGCTTAGATCTCGCCCTTGCTTGGTGTTAGTTACAGTCCTAACTAAGAATGTGACCTTATTTGGTAATAGGGTCCTTGCAGATATAAATTGGTTACATTAGGATGAGGTTAAGTGGAGAAGATGCACCCCAACCAAGATGACTGGTGTCTTCATCAAAAGAAGAAACTTGGATACAAGGACACAAGAGAGAAGAACATGTGACTATGAAGGCAGAGACTGGGGTGATGGTTCTGCAAGGCAAGGAATGTCCAAGATCACAGGAAGCAGCAGAAGCTTAGAGAGGGACATGGAGGATTCTCCCTGACAGCCCTCAGAAGGAGCAGAGCCTTCACATCGAATTTATGGTTTCCAGAAAGGTAAGACCATATGATTCATACTATTCTGTGGCTTTAGACATAGACTCCATAGTACTCTGTCCTAGCAAACCAACTTACACAGCTCCTTACATGTCTCTCTTCTGCCTCCTACTCTCCTCAGGTCCCCTCTGGGAGCAGTTCGTTGATAAGCGACTTGCTTCCTGGAACCAGATCTAAGACATGTCAGCTGTCTCCCACCACCGAGCCAGGTTTCTCTTGAGCCATAGACTTCAGAACCAACTGCCTACTGAACACCTGTACCTGAATGTCCCACAGACACTTCAACTCAAAGTGACAAAATCACACTCCTCATTTCCAAAGACACTGCATGCCAGCCCTGCCCCTGCGGGGTGGAACGGCTCTGTCAAGCTTTATGTCAGAAGCCTGACCGCTCTCTCTGCCTCCCCCTCCCCCTTACTCCCTTACAGTTTGTCACCACCCAAAGTCTGTCAGAATCACAGAGGCTCCCATGTCCATCCTCCCCACTGTACTTCTACTTGCCTCTGCCCTGGCTCTACCTTTATTTGTGTCCCTTGGATGACTACCCTAGTGTTTTTGTCCCCATTCTTCATTCTTCTGTGCCCCAAGTGATTGTCAGAATTTTCCTCCGACATGATGATACCCATTCTCTTAAAACTTGCCAATGGCTCCCATCACTGATAGATGAGTGTAAACTGCTCAATGTGAGCCTGGTCCTTGTCCCACGTGGTGTCTCCCTCAACTGAACCATCAGGAGTTTGCAGATGTGTCCAGTTCCCTGCTGGCCATCTTCCGCTCTCACACATATCTTGAGCTCTTCTCTTCATGCTCTGGGTGGGAAACTCTCAGTTGACCCCCAAGTATTCCAAAAGTTTGACCTCGTCACTCTGTACTCCACCTGTTTGCATCCCCATGTGCCCTGGACTCCTGGGCCACACTCCAGGGCATGACCCCATCACTCTGGATCGTAATTATCTGCTCTTGACGTTAGATCATGAGCTCTTTGAAGAACAAAGGAGTGAACACCATAATAGCCGGAGTGAGAGCTGGGCAGATGCTCTTCGAAGACCTGCTTTATTTATTTATTTTTGCAGCAGAGAGTGAACCCAGGGGTGTTTAACTGCTCAGCCACATCCCCAGTGTTTTGTTTTTTTTTTTTTTTTTTTTTGAGACAGGGTCCCACTAAATGGCTCAGGGCCTCACTAAGTTGCTGAGGCTGTTTTAAACCTGTGATCCTCCTGCCTCAGCCTCTTGAGCTGATGGGATTACAGGCAAGAGCTACTTTTAGTGGAGGCTACAAAATTTCCTGGGCAAAGCCTGCATTCCATGCAGGTGCTATGCTGTTGATTTAAAGGCAACCTAAATTAACCCCATCACCATCCTTCCCTCCTTTCCCTAATTAGTGTCACCCTTTGTTTGCAAATGGCAGTCACTGTGTCCTTTATCCTCAGCCAAAGGAAAGACAAGCTTCCTTTTAAGACTTCAAGGATTATAGAAGCCTTCTTGGGTAAATGAAGGTGGTACAATCTCAGCTCAGGAAAGTGAGTGACCTTTAACTTTAGTCCCATGAGCCTTTTCGATGTCCTTGTCTATTGCTTTAATGTAAAATCTTCCACCCTTAAATGAGAAGTCATTTGGACTTTAAGCAGATTAAGATGCAGGTAATTGAAGCCCAACTTGCATAAAGGCATTTTATTTTTATCCTTATGGAGTTCACGCTGAAAAGTTTGTGCTCTGTTTCTCTTTGCCTGATAGTCATTCATTTGGCAAGAATTTGCTAAACATCTACCATGTGGCAGGCACTGGGCTAGGTTCTGGGGGTGCAAAAGGGACCAAGAAATGGTGTGTCCTCAGATAGATGTCAAAACACTTAAGGAGCTTCATGCATGCCTGTAATCCCAATGGCTTAGGAGGCTGAGGAGGACCGCAAGTTCAAAGCCAGCCTCAGCAACTTAGCAACTAACCAACTTAGTGTCTCAAACGAAAAAAAAAGGGGGGGGGGCTGGAAATGTGGCTCAGTGGTTAAGCACCCCTGGGTTCAATACCTGGTACAAAACAAAACAAAACCCCCCAAACCAAAACCACTTAAGGAGAGTGTGACCTTCAATCTTCACAATAATCACAGAGTTGTACGCTCGTCCTCTGGTACTATGCATATGTCCTATATACTTCTCAAATTATCTAAAATATTATTCTTCCTGGTGTTTCAATAAAAGTATTGAAAAAAACAAAACAATACACACACACTCAAAATAGCAGAGCTTTCTTAGCTTCTTTGGAAACCCGAGGCCCAATGTAAGAGGGGCTGGGACTCTGAGATGCTGGGGGGCAAGGGCGTGGCGTGGGAATGGAGGTGGTTTTCAGGAGTAGAGAGAAGTCTTTGCAGCAACATATATGACCCAAAGTTCAAGTCTACAGGTCCTGCCCTTCAGACCCGCTCCATAAACGTTGATTCCAGTTTATTTTACAATCCTGAATCTCAAGCTTATGGAAAGACACGCGGTGAGCTTGCTTGGTGAGATGGTCATGAGAATGCCCCGCAGACTCGTTCCACAGCCAACAGCCTGCTGCTTTTGGTCAACTTGTTAGCAACTTTGAAATGGAGAGATTGGATCTGTGAAGAGGGTCCAAGCTCCATCCACCTACTTCAATACTGACTATCTAGAAAAGAAAGAAAACTTTAAAAAAGAAATAAAGGAGGAAAGGAAAAAAGAAAAAAGAATTTGAGAATTTGTGTCAAATCGTTAAAGGCTTCTGATAAAATTATTGCTAGTAGCTGTTCTGGTATCTGCATTCTCTAACTCCTGTTCTGAGTTTCTAATTCAATTCTTACAGGTCTGTAGCTGCGTGTAGATAACTGAAGCTGGATCCTTATCTTTTGTCCTGCACAAAAATTAAATCAGAGTGGGTCAAAGATCTGGACATTAAGCCAACAACTTTAAATTTAGTAGAAAAAGAAGTAGAGTCAACACTACAGGACATAGGAGTCAGCGACGCCTTCCTTAACAAAACTCCCATGGCTCAAGCAGTAAAGTCAAGAATAAATGAACGGGATGCAATTAAACTAAAAAGTTTTTGCACAGCTAAAGATTTAGTCAAGAGCATCAAGAGAAAACCTACAGAATGGGGGAAAACCTTTGCCTGCTACACCTCGGACAGAGGGCTAATATCCAGAATATATAAAGAACTAAAAAAGCTAAACAACAAAACCACAAATAATCTAATCAATAAATGGGCTACAGATCTAAAAAGAAACTTCTCACCAGAGGAAGTCCAGAAAGCCCATACATATATGAGAAAATGCCTTACATCATTAGCTATAAGGGAAATGCAAATCAAAACTTCAATGAGATACCACCTCACTCCTGTCAGAGTGGCAAAAATGAAAAAGTTGAACAACGGATGCTGGAGGGGATGTGGGAAAAGAGGAACACTGTCACACTGCTGGTGGGACTGCAAACTGGTTCAGCCACTCTGGAAAGCAGTGTGGAGAATCCTCAAAAAATTAGGGCTGGAACCACCTTATGACCCAGCTATCCCACTCCTGGGTATTTTCCCAAAAGAGTTAGAATCAGCATATTATAGTGATGTGGCTTCATCAATGTTTATAGCAG
>PVKS010016984.1:0-42947 GCA_004027875.1 Aplodontia rufa
AAAAAAAAACATTGTATGGAAATAGACATAGCTATCCACAGGTTATAGATTAAAATATTTCTCATGTTTCTATGAGAAATATACTTTAGGATGTCTTAGTCTATAATACTGACTTTACACCATAGTTAAATATCTCATACTGTTATTCAAATAAAAACTTCCATCTGGTGAAAGAAAAAGGAATGTGTAAACCAAAGAGCTATAATTTTAGGTCTTCATTCATTTAGATATTTTTCGCTACTAGATTATTCTTAATTAAGCCAGTTTTTTCTGGCCTAAAGGTGAGATGTGAAGAACATATATTCACAGTAATTAAAATCCAAAAGAAAACTGGGCTGTTTAAAATAATTATATGAAGGCAATTACTCAACACGAGCAATGAGTGATTATTTCTGAAAGATATAAACTCTTCATTCTTTCACTGAACACCTGGGCCATGACTGACCACATGTCTGACCACGGCCATGACTCTGTACAGAGTGAAGGAAGGTAGAACGAGGGGTTATTATTTCAGGCACTCTCTACCTGTAAGTAATTGACAGAACTACCCTGAAAGCTCAGAACAGCATTTTAGAGCATCTCAAGCCATTTTATGGGGGAAAGGGAAGCTGAGGGCTGGCTGTACTTAAATCTTAAATGGAATAGCTTCAGAAAGACGGGAAAGGGGACACATTCCCTGCCACCACCATGCCCAGACACAAAGGAATAACTTACAGAAGTGCTGAACTGCCTCTTGACCTTTGGATTTTACTCTAGACTCCATCCTGTTCCTCAGAGAGGAAGAAACAGATCCATGACCAATAGTGGCATCCCTCACCTCTGACAGTTTCAACCAATCACAGCTCACCCTTAACATGCAGGAACACCCCACCCTCCTTCTGGGTCTGTCTCAGGCCTGGCCCTTGCCCTCTGACCAAAAAGAAAAAAGGCCTTGCAATAGCTAGATTGGATTTTCTAACTTTTTCTTACCATAGCCTATTTATAAAATGCAGAATTTGTGAGGAAACAGGTACAACTGAAAAGTCATACATAAGTCCTCAGAAGAAAAAAATGTTTAGAAATTTCCACAGATTTCTATAGGCCAGGCTGAGCACAGTGGTGCATGCCTGTAATCCCAGTGGCTCTGAAAGCTGAGGCAGGAGGATCACAAGTTCAAAGCCAGTGTCAGCAACTTAATGAGGCCCTAAGCAACTTAGCAAGACCCTGTCTCAAAATAAAATATAAAAAAGGGCTGGGAATGTGGCTCAGTGGTTAAGTGCCCTGGGTTCAATCTCTGGTACAAAACAAAACAAAACAAAACAAAAAAAATTCTGTAGGCCAGGATAGGAGTGCCAAAGTGAAGGAGAAAGAATCTGAGTTAAAGCCTCTTGTGTGCTGTGATTGGTTACTGCTTACAAAGAGCTGAATCATGGGCTGGAGCGGTGGCTCAGCAGTTACAGCGCTTCCAGCACCACGTACACAACAAAGTGTCGGAGCAATGAAAGCCACATGAAAAACTAAATAAAATCGATTCTTTCTTTCTCTCTCTCACTGCCCCTCTTTTTCTTTTTCTTTTTTCAGAGAGAAGGACAGTGAGAGAGAGAGAGAGAGAGAGAGAGAGAGAATCAATTTCCATTGAGTTCCTCACATGGCCGACGTTGCTCTAACACCTAGCCACGTATGTGGGTGCTGGGGCTTGAACCTGCATACCTGCACATGCCGGGCAAGCACTGCAATCACCAAGCCACACCTCCAGCCCCGCTGTCCCTGTCTTTCAAACAAACAAACAAAAAATCAAAACAAAGAACTGAGTCGTTTCTCTAGAGTCTTTGAACTTTTATCAGGATCTAGGAAAATAGTTTAGCCCAAATAAATTGATCTGAAAGAAAGAAAACCCCAAAGTGATTGTTAGCTACTTGGGGAAAGCAAAAAGAAAATGAAGTCTTTCCCCTGGGAGTTGAAGAAGTTCTATATCACCCCAAGACCTGCTGAAGATTCACCCACAGGGAAGAGAGGACAACAGGTCTGTGCCGGGGGCAGAGCAGAGTAAACACATCCCCTCAAAGAGGGCCTGGGGATCTGCCTCTCATTTCATTCTCTGGAAGGAATGTGGAGGTACACATTGACATGCTTTTTTCTCCTTGAGATCTGCTTCCCTGGCACTTGGCTGCGGCAGGCCTACTATGTACCAGACACTGAGGTAAACACGGTGGGCATACGGAGGAAGGAGGTGTGAGCCTTGCCAAGTGACGCAGCCCACATTATATTTATACTTGAGCACAGTTCTTCTTTCTTTTTTTGCTTTGAGCTTTCTTTTTTTTAAATTAATTTTATTGGTACATTATAATAGTATTATAATAAATAACAGGGGGATTAATCTGCAACGTTTGTACATGCACATAATTCTGCAATACCCCCCCCTTTCCCTCCCCTGGTTCCCTTCTATGTCCATAGATACCTCCCCCCACAACCCTTCCTGGTTTCCTCCCCCTTTTTTTTCCTCTGGCTTCCACATCTGGGAGAAAATATACAACACTTGATTTTCTGAGTTTGGCTTATTTTGCTTAAAATAATGCTCTCAAATTCCATCTATTTTCCTGCAAAAGACATAATTTAGTTCTTTATGACCAAATAAAACTCCACTGAATACATATACCACATCGTCTCTATTTATCTATCTGTTGATGGGCACCTGGCTGGTTCCATTACTAGGCTACTGTGGAGCAATAGTTCTAATCACATCTTAGCTGGTCTTGGTTAGTTTTTGGCACTCAAATGAGCTTTGCATATTTCTCTTTAGGTAGGAACATATTGGGAGCCTGAGTCATCAGGAGGAGGCTAAGGCAGGGGAAGGGAGGGGTTTTTCACAAATACATCAGAATGGTGGTAACTGGGCTCTCAACATATCAAGCTTCTAGATGGGTGCACATGCCTGTAATCCCAGCTATTCAGGAGGCTGAGGCAGGAGGATCTAAGTTCAAGGCCCGTCTGGGCAACTTAGCAAGAACCTGTCTCAAAATAAAAAATAAAAAAGATTGAGTATGTAGCTTAGTGGTAGAGCACCCCTGGGTTCAATGCCTAGTACCACAAAAAATAAAATTAAATTAAAAAGTAAAAATAAAAAGGGCTGGAGATGTGGTATAGTGGTAGAGTGCCCTTGGGTTCAATCCCCAATACTGCGAGGACAACAACAAAATAGAACATATTAAGCTTCTAGTGTTGGGATTGGATGATGAAATCAGTTTATTATTATTATTATTATTTTAAAGAGAGAGTGGGACAGTAAGAGAAGACAGAAGGAGAGAATCAATTTTATTTAGTTTTTCATGTGGCTTTCGTTGCTCTGACACTTCATTTTGTATGTGGTGCTGGGGTTTGAACCCATGTCCTCATGCATGCCAGGCAAGCACTGTAACCGCTGAGCCGCCACTCAAGCGCTACCCCCTTTTTTTAGTTTATTATTTTTGTGCACTTAGGCTAAATAAATTCCAGTGCTTAAATTATATATATGCAAAACCCTTAAGATCCACATTTTGCAGCTAAAACTCTGCCATGCATCAAGGGATGAGCCAAAAATTGCTCAAGAGAAGCATCAGATAAAGATGATTACAAAAATAATAAAAGCATATCAAGCGTGTCAAATGGCTTCTCATTGAGCATAGTCTGATGAAACAATTATTTTGATGAAAGTAATAGTCTTTAATCAATTACCTCTGCTCTAAATTCACTTATTTATGGGAACAGGCAATTTGGAGTTAAGGATAAAAGAGAGAAATTAGGAAACTACTGGATAGTTATTTAGTTTTAAATCCTTACCATGTTCCAGCCCTGGGCTTAGAACTTTATATGCATTATCTCATTTAAGCTCCAAGACAACTCTAATTATTATCCTCATGGTAAAGTTGTTGGTGTACCCTATGTGAGGAAGGCCCTGGGTTCAATCCCCAGCAACACACACACACATATACACACACAAATTTAAAATCCAAGGTCACATAGTTGGTGGAGTTGAAGTTAGGATGAGGGCTGTTTCATTCTGTGCTCTTAGGGATTATATGTTATCTCCTCAGCATATTTGGTGTGATACACGAATTTGAAGTATTAGGGAAGATGGCTGATGACAGGCATAAACCAAACCCAGGTGACAAATGATGTAAAGGTGTCTGACATATCAAGGCTGAGAAAAGCTAAGGTTCTGAGCAGTTAACAACCTACCTTTTCAGGTTTGCTGTTAGTTGTGTGTGAAGGGGAAACGGAAGATTTAGCATCATAAGGCTACTGCATGCATGATATCACGCCATCTGCCCACGATCCTGGTAGCCATGCAGCCACATGCTTCCATTATTCTCCGTCGCTCAACTGATATCTGTATGCTAAGAATGGCTCAGGGAGACTCACTCATATTGAAGCACAATTATGTGGTTATATGCTATAAAAAAGTTGTTTTAGGACTACCAAATAGGATACCCTACCCAGGAATGAAGCTATTGTCCCAGCTGTTCCTGCTATGCTTGTCACTGAAAAGAGGAGAGAGGACTTTTAGGTGCTGTGTGGTCCTTTTACCAAAGTTCGCTTAGTTGTCATCTTACATCCTAAGATTCAAATGTACATCTAACGTCTCAGCTAAAGAGAAACTCATGCCTATTTTCTTCCTTAGAAATTAAATTTAGAGTGGTCCCACTTTAAGCCCCACTGATAATGGACTGGGTGAACCTGTGGATACAGACTGAATACATGCAGCCCAGAGATAGCATACCTCGTTTTCTGTCCACCTCTGTCCATTCATCTACATGAAGCATATAAAAAGAAAACACCAGTTCATGAAGCAAGAACATTATTTTTATGGAGGCTTTGCAAATACCAATCCAATTATTTGGTCTACAAAACTTTATTTTTCACGTTTCCATTTAATGTTCAATTTGAGTACTCTGTCTTGTATTTGAAACTTTTAAAAACTTTAGTACAAATTTAAAAAAATGGATAAATAAGAATAGAAAAAACCCAAACCAAACCAATTCAAACCAACCAACCAACCTGCCAACCAAAACAAACAAACAAAAAGCAAGAAAGGCTAGGTCTCACAGAGAGTAACCCAGGATGAGAGGAGGCTCAGGAGGGCCAGCTACCTCCGGGCTCATCTTGAAAATTTTCGAAGTCATCTTCCTTCCCAGTGCTACAAAAACACACATCACTTGAAGCAGGCTTTTAACAGTACTAACCATCCAAAGAAGAATAATCCCAAGAACAGGTGGGAAAAGGGGTTTCTTTGTGTATAGTCTGATTTTTTAATGTAAAATTTCCTTATTTAGAGTATAGTTGGAACTGTTCAAATCAGAAAACATGAAATGCAAATGAAAAGAAAATTATGTCTATATTTTTCTTTTTTATACATGATTTCCATGTAAAAAGAAGAAACAAAAGATGTGATCACTACAGAGAAAACTTCTGAGGACTAAGGCAGTCAGGGAGAAGCCAAGAGGAGACAAATCAGGAAAAATGCACTTGGTTAGAAAGAGCTGTGGGCATCAAGACCCTCTGTGGGGTGAAAGCTGGCTATATCACTGACTATATACACACACTTCAAGCAACTTGTTAAACTTCAGTTCCCTCATCTGTAAAATGGGAATCATAACAGCACGTGCCTCATAGGGTCACTGTGGGGATAAATGGATGATATCTATCAAACACTTGGCTGGCTTCTTTTCTACTTCCATTTTTTCCTACTGAAGGTTTTTGGACACTACCACTAAGGATAATTTTTTTTCTTTCCTTATTTTTTTGGGGGAGATTTCTATCTAGAAAAATCACTCCCAGATAAACAGAGTTCTACACAAATTCACATTTAAAAAACACGTTGTAATTAATGGTCTCTTTTGGAAACTATACTGATTTCTGAAGTTACACTTAAAGCCCAGACATGCCTTCAATGCACACTAGCAGGGCGTCAGTATACAACACCAATAGGTCCTATGAGACCAGTTGGTATCCACACCCAGGGCCATGCCCCTTTGGCTGCAAAGGGTTTCCATTTTCTCCTGGGAAAAGTCACCATCTTTCTCACTCAAGAGTCACAGCGTCGTGGAGAGAAGACACTGGGCAAGCAGCACCAAGTCTGGCCTTCTTAAAGCACGTCTGGCTTCTTAGGCATAATCTCTATTTCTCTGTGGCATTGACTTCCCAGGTGGTCTGGCATAGGGTTGTGGTAATTGGAGAAGGGGAGTTTTTATCCTCTTGAAGGTCTGAGTGGGAACAGTGGTGCTGTGAGGGACTCCTTCAGGGATGGGGACTATCTGCGGAGAATGAGATGGAACTGGACAAAGTGTGCTCTTGGGCACTGGGACACGCCAGCTGGTAATGAGGCGCAGCACCAGCAGAGGGCTCTGCAGCACTGAGCGCTCTAGGCGCCTTTCCTCCTGAGGATCCAGGCAAGGTACACCATGTCCCATTTTTCTATTTCTCCAGATGACTAGATTGTGACAATTCCTCTTTACTTATGTTTTGAGTGGGAGGCTGGCTGTCAAATTGGAACTAGAAATTAAAAAGAGAACCTCACCACCATTTGGTTGCTCAGTACTACACTGTGATCTGTATGTCTTGGAAAAATCACTCCATGGCCCCATGCCTCAGTTTCCTCTCCTGTAAAACAAGGAATGTGAACAAAGTGCAATGGGATCTTATTTGTGATTTTAAAAGTGAGTAGAGTGAGGCAAAGGTAGCTTTTATTGTTCTCGCTATTGCTTAAAACATGGGACAACTTTCAATATGCAACACTCAAGAATTGCCCCATAAAGAACTCACTTCATTTCTGTTGAATGCTAAACTAGGGCTGCAGTGTGGAGGGAAATGCTACATCTGCACTGGACTTGCGGGAATAGGGATGGCCTCCAGGAGACCAATTAGTTGTGTAAGATAATGAAAACATCTAGAAGAAACACGATTTCCATTCAAGGCTTCCACAAGGACTCGTTTACTATGTCTGGTGTTTTATAGGCCTGTGTACAGGCATCTCCTCTGTCACAGTGGCTCTGACTTGCAGCCGCACCAACACTAAACAGTGAGATAGCTAAGTGTTTCTCAGCTTTTGAATCCTATGCTTTCTACCTTGCTTTCTCCCTTTATCTTCTATAGATCCCACTGGCCAACTACTTTCTGTTAATTCTTTTATAAAATCAGTGAGTATACAGGATATATTTTTTCAAAGCTTTCCCTTTCCTCCTGACAAGCCCCACAAAGATTCTGATATAGTCTCCCAGGTATGGCAGTGTGGTGCAGCAATTAATGGCATAGTGGTTAGGGGTATGAGCTCTGCACCCTGATGCTCTGCATTTTCCAAATCATTTATTCTTGCTCTTACCAGGTATGTAACCCTGGGCAAAGGTAGCTTCAGTTTCCCCATCTGTAAAATGGGGATATAGTATTTTCTATGTGATGGAAAAGTGTGGGCACTAAGGTGTTTGATAGATGATAAATTCTTCATTTTAAAAATTGTGTTATCATTTATTATTGTCATTAGGAAGATATATCTCCTAGTTTTAGAATCAGTTACTGGGACTGACTGATCAATATCCCTACCCTCCAGTGAAAGCATAGAAGAGCTGGGTTAGGCTCTACCCAGCATCTTGCAGGGTGTGACACTCAGTCAAACACTGTGGGAAATGAATGTGTGACAGTGAATTACTAAAGATGGCTGAAACTCCCTAAAACTGAACCTAAAAAAACCGAGAGAGACTATTACTCTTTTTTTGAGAGAGAGAGAGGGAAAGAATCAATTTCATTTAGTTTTTCATTTGGCCTTTGTTTCTCTGACACTTAGCTATGTATGTGGTGCTGGGGTTTGAACCCCGTGTCCTTGCACATGCTGGGCAAGTGATCCAACCACTGAACCACTGCTCCACCCTGAGACTTTTGCTCTTAAAGACAAAACCAGTCCCCTTGTATTTACAGGGCCTACCCAGACCTCCTCTTGAAAGATAACACCAATTATTCATTGTGCTATACATGTTAAATATATTGTCTCATTCAATCTTTACAACCTTGTTTTTAGGTAAGAATTATTATCACTTTTTTTTTTTGAGGAATGGTTTATACAGGTTATACCCCAGGGTTATGCAACTAGTTAAATAGCAAAGCATGAACTGGGACCTAGATCCATGCGTCTCCAGAGAATACTCTCTTAATTGTTACGTTACACTAGCTTCTAACATGCAGACTACTAGTAGAAAATCCTGGCCTGTTATCCCACTGGTACCATTAGCCTGAATAAAATCACATCGCATAGGCACCAAGGAAAACAACCCTCTTGTGGAAAAAATGACAATACCATATAAAACTGCCAATTTAGATTATTGCTTCAACAAACATTTACTGAACACTGATTTATTCAGGTCTGGGCATTATGCTAGGCACTGGAGTGCAAAGATGAATAAGACAATCAGGTAGGGGAGACAGGCACACACAGTTCCTTTCCATATAACATGGGCAAATAATAAGGTAGAGAGAAGGGTATATGGATGGCTACAGGAACCAGGATGCTACGAAAGTATAGGCAGGTCAGTCCTTTCCCCATGTGGAGAAGCCTCCTGAAGAAAGACTCTTCTACTGAATGATGCAGGATGGAAGGGGAAGAATGGAGAAATGTGGATTACAAACATGGAGACATGAAGGAACATGGCTTAAGTGGAGAGCCACAATAGTTTGGTGTTATTGTGATATGAAGTAGGAGGTACGAAGTGATGGGAGATCAGATCCCATGGGACCCCAACATATGCTGCACAGGGACTTGGCCTCCACCCAGACAGTAGTAGAAAGCTGACAAAGGGTTTTAAAGAGGGGGAAGTCTGGACAGATCTGGATTTTGGAAAACCCACTGGCAGTACTGTGCAAAGTGAAAGGAGGGAGTATGGTATAGGGAGTTCTCTTATTTCTTTATGCATGAACTTAGAAGCAATCACATAGATACAGTAGTTAATATCTGGATATGTATATTTAACATCAATTGAACATAGACTTTTGTAGAGAATAAATGTTTTAATCAGTGGACATGTCAAAATAACAACTTTACCTCTTCTACCTTAATTTTAAATATTTCCTTTTTACATAATCCCAGGAAATTTGGTGGAAACAGTTGTTTGCTGAGAAGTGAGGAAAAGAGAGAGGAAAACAGTGTTCTGTGTTGTCACTGCTCTGGAATTACATGTGGTGCATATGGGAACCAGATTCTGCATTTTAGAAGTTCTAGTATAATATTTCACAGTTGAATTGTTAAGGGAAAGACATGACTTCCTTATGTTTTCTTACATTATCTTAGAACCCTACATTTCTTTTTCTTCTTTTTTTTTCTTTCACTTTTTTTTTCTCTTCTCTCTTTTGGTTCCTGGGATTGAACCCAGGAGTGCTTAACCACTAAATCATATCCCTAGCTCTTTTTAAAATTTTTTTTTTTATTTTGAGACAGGGTCTAAGTTGCTAGGGCCTTGATAAATTGCTGAGGCTGGCTTTAAACTTGTAATGCTACTGCCTCAGCCTCCTGAGTCTCTGGGATTACAGGTGAGTACCACCGGCCCTTTTTATTATGAGACAGGATCTCATTAAGTTGCCAAACTGGTCACTCTATCTTGCAATTGTCCTGTCTCAGCTTCCCCTGTCGCTGGCATGAGCCACTGCACTGGAATTAGAACCTTACATTTCTAGAAATGTCTTCTAAAATGAACAAAACTAATTTCCAGCTTATGTGGGAGAGCAACATAGAGGAATGGAGAATGAGAACTAGTTCCTGGAGGGTAAGGTGGTTATTTGATCTAGCAAATAATACCTTGCCAGTTGGTAAGCAGCTGGCACTCCTACTTTTGGAAGGGACCTGTTTTCAAGGGAAACTGGTAGATCATCTCTTCCATTTGGAGAAATAGGGAAATGAGGCAGGATCAGGTATATCCAGTGGGGGTGTTAAAGTCCTCTGCTGGTAGGATCTTTTGGAGAATTTGACTTCTGAGGATCTCCAACTGGACGGGTGTTGTGGCTTGTAAGAAAGGTCCCTGACTGAGGAGTTGGGGCTGTGGGATGCAGGTCTGGCTGTGGGTGTTAGATGCTGGGTTTGGGGGCCTGGTGCCTCTCACCTTTGCGGGCCTTGTCTCCCGGGATGTTCTGGGCCCGCAGCCGCTGGTCCAGGATGTAAAGCATCTCCCCGCCCAAGTTCAAAAAGAGCAAAGGTAGCGTCCGCACCGACATGGCGCTACAAGCCAGCTGGGCAGGTGAAGAGCTCCGGCGCCCTGCAGACCGTGGACTGAAAGCCCCGCCGCATCCCCAAGCTTGGTTGCTAAGACGACGCAGCCTCGGGAAGGGCGAGCCAATCATAAAGCAGTTTGGTGGGGGGTGACTGGAGAACGGACCCTTATTGGGTTGGGCGGCAGAGGCCGCCCCAGGGGATTGGCCGGAGCCGGAGGCGGGGCGGGGGTGGGGGAAGTCGGCCCGCTGTGGGCAGCGCTGGATTTGAGTTTCTGCAGCCGCAGTTTGGTCGGCTGGCCGCAGCAGGGTCGGGAGGCGGGCTTCGGCTCGCACGGTGCACTCGGAGCCTCGGGCTTAGGCGCGGCAGTGTCCCGCTCCTTCCGGCCTTGCCGGCGGGTGAACGAGGAAAACCGCCGCCGAACGTCTCGCGAGCAGACTTCGGTCCGACGGCCCCCGGGTTGCACGAGGCCCGCTGGCTCCTATTGCGGGACTTTGGGCAGGTTTTCGAGCGTCGTCCTCAGTCGTTTGTAAAACTTCACAAGGGTGCGGAGAGGAATAGCGAGAGCATGGAAAACGCCCCGGAAGCACTCAAGCCATGGCTTTTCTCTTAGACGGGGAAGGAACGGTGACGTCTACCTGAATCTACGACCCAGCTGGTTTCACACTCCGCACAGCAAGCCAGCTCGGAAGTTCTCTGAGAACCACTTCTCTGCGTTCAGGGCTGCGCTCCTCTATCTTGAGCCCCAGGACTGCCTGACTGCCTGGCTATTTACTGCACATTTTCACTTTTTTTTTTTTTTTAAGAGGGGGACTGTAAGAGACAGAATCAACTTTAGTTTTTCACGTGGCTTTCGTTGCTGCGACACTGTTTTGTGTACGTGGTGCTGGGGTTCGAACCTGCGTCCTTGTGCACGCCAGGCAAGCGCTGTAACCGCTGAGCCATCGCTCCAGCCCTGTACATTTTCACTTTGATGAACAATTGTTCTTGTAAATTTCAGTAGCTCTAAAACCTACTAATCATTTTTACCTCCAGTTACTGGCAAACCTGAAATGGGCTTTTGCTCCCAAATCTTCTTGAGTCCTATTAATTTTCTTTCAATGAATTCTGCTTTTTCTTCTAAAATCTTTCTCATATTTATTCCTTAATTATCTTTTCTTTCTGCATTACTGTGTACCTCCATGTTTTTGCTATCTTCTCTTCTACACTCCACTGTACTGGCTGCCCAACTTTCAGAGGACTCAGAAGAGGTGGCATATCTCTCGCTGTTTGGCAGACCATGGTCTAGATGCCTTAGCACTGCATTCAAGGCTCTCTGGCTCCCAAATACCTTTCCAGAGTCATCTCCTGCACCACCCTGGCCCCATCTGGCCTTGGAACTCCTCTCATCATCAAGTTGTCCCTTCTGGGAAATTTGCCCACCTTCTCTTCCATAAAATCATACCATTGGAAACCACACTTGGGCCAAGCCCAAGTCCTTCCCATGTTAATACTCCTTCTCTAGTATTTCCTATCCTTCCCCTCCCAGCCAAGCTTTTTGAAACAGTCTGCACTCACAACCTGAGCCTCCTTTCCTTAACATTTGTTCCCCAACTCACTGGATTTGGAATTAAGCTTCCATCACCGCACTGAGACTGCTTCCCATGAATACTATTTGGTCCTTCCCTTATGTGAAGCATCAGCAGCGGGACTTTACAATTCTTAAAAGCTTCCAGCCCATCTTTGATTTGGTCATTTTTGTCTGGTCTGTGTAATGTGTTGAAAGGAAATGTAACTAAGGCAGGAATATAATGAACAGCATCACCCACATTTTTTTTAAGAGAATCAACTTTTATTTTTTTCATCTGGGTTTTTTTTCTGACACTTGGTTTTGTACATGGTGCTGGAATTCAAACCCAGGCAGGCACTGTAACCCTAAGCCACTGCTCCAGCTCCAACCACCCCCTCCCTGGTTTTTTTTTAAAGAGAGAGGGGCTGGAGCAGTGGCTCAGCGGTTATGGTGCTTTTCTGGCATGCATGAGGACACAGGTTAGAGCCCAAGCACCATACACACATCTAATGTCAAAGCAATGAAAGCCATATAAAAAAAACTAAAATTGGTTTTCTCATTGTCCCTGTCTCTTAAAAAAAAAAAAAAAAAAAGGAGGGGGGGAAGAATCAATTTTATTTTTTCATCTGGCTTTTCTCTGACAGTTATGTGGTGCTGGGGTTTGAACCCCAGTCCTTATGCATGCCTTGCAAGTGCTCCAACCGCTGAGCCACTGCTTTGGCCCCTTCATGCATTTTTTTACTTGCTTGGCTCCTAAAGGCATTTGAGTTTGCTGTAGTATAGACTCCTTTCTTACCTTCTCAGACTTTTTCTTGATACCTAGGCAGTGTGGTACAGCAGGAAGAATGTGGGCTTTGGAGTCAAGCCAGAGGTGAGTTTGAATCCTAGGCCTATCTCTAACTACCTGTGTAAACTTGGACATGTTATTGAATCTCTGAGTCTTAGTTCTCTCATGGTAAAATGTAGATAATCAGCCAATGTTGGGCATAAAGGTGGTTTTGACTAGCAGGTAAGATAATGTGCCTAAGGCCACACTTAAAGCAATGCTTTTCTTGTAGGGCCTGATTCATTAATATATTCCTTTCTTTCTCCTCCCCTCTGCTAGCTCCCTGAAATGTTGGTGCTTGACCTCTAGGCGTGTCCATTCTTAAGTCCTGCCATCTAAAGGCCTTCCCTACTATTCTTGGAGGTGATACCTGAATAGCTTAACTTCTGTTCAGAGCTTTCGTTTCACTTCTGATTCTGCAGGATACTATCCACTGTTATACACGACTCAGCCGGTGCCCTTGGGGATCATCTTTTCTTTTTTTTTTTTAAAGAATCAATTTTATTCAGTTTTTCATCTGGTTTTTGTTGCTCCAACACTTTGTTGCATATGTGGTACTGGGGTACAGACCTGCGTCCTCGCGAATGCCAGGCAAGCCACCACTCCAGCCCCAGGGATCATTCTTTCAATGCCAACCCGGCTTTTCTTCTGTACTTTCTCCCTAGGGAATTGCATTCACAACCATGGTTTCCACCATCCTAGCAAATTCTAAGCTGCTCTGGTTCCGACCTCCCTACTGACTCTGGGATCTAAATTTCTTTTTTAAAGAGGACAGTGAGGGAGAAAGAGAGAATGTTATTTGGTTTTTCATGCAGCTTTCATTGTTCTGACATTTGGTTGTGTACATGGTGCTAGGGTTCAAACCACCTCCTCACACATGCCAGGCAAGCACTGTAACCGTGGAGCCACCACTCTAGCCCCTGGGATCTATATTTCTAACTGCTCTTAGGATGTACTTTAAGACATCTTTCTCCCTTGTTGGCTTTCTTCAATGGTTTCCCTTCTCAGAAGTTCAAAGTCTTTTCTCCAGTTATGGACTGAATATTTTTGTCCACCTCCCCTCCCTCCCCTGACCTCATTAACATATTGACCTATTACAAGGCATTTGGAGATGGGGCTTTTAGGAGGTAAGTGAGGTTAGATTAGGTCATGAGGCAGGGCCTTGATTGGGATTAGAGGAAGAGGGAGAAGAGGAGAGATCTCCTATTCTCCATTCCTCTAGAACCAAGGAAAGGCCATATAAAGAAATGAACATGGCTTCTGTAAGCTAGGAAGAGATCCCTCACCAGAAATGGAATTGCCTAGCACCTGGATCTTGGATTTCATGGCCTCCAGAACTGTGAGAAAACAGGTTTCTTTTGTTTAATCCACCTAGTCCAGGGTACTATTAAGGCAGCCTGAGCAGATTTCTAGGTATGTAAATACCTAGAAAGCTCTTCATCTGGTGTCTGCCTATCCTTCTGACCGTCCTTTCTTGTTCTTCTTTGCTTAGTTTGACACATTGTCTTCTTTGGGTTCTTCAAACACACCAAGCATGCTTAGGTTCCTGGGCCTTGGCACCTGGCATAAGTGGGCGGGATTTATGGGGAATGGAATATTTGTAAACTCCCTACCCCCAACACACAGATAGATCTCATAAGCAATGTTTTGAGTATTTATAGTTTAGTTTTCAGGGGATAAGACTAATAGTTTTTCGGTCCTGGGGATTGAACCCAGGTGTACTTTACCATGGAGCTACATTCCCAGCCTGTTTTATTTGAGACACAGTCTAAGTTGCCTAGGCTGGCTTTGAAATTGTGATCCTCTTGCCTCAGCCTCCCAGGTAGCTGGGATTATAGGTGTGTACCACCAGGTCCAGCTAGGTATAATAGTTTTTATCAGATTTTCAATGTGAACACCAATAACCGCATCCACTGAATAAATGAATTGCTCTTATCTCTCCTCCCATCTACGCTCCACACAACTACTGCATGATTACTAGAAACAGAGGCCTGCCATTAGCATCACTCCTTTGGTTTTAAGACATTAACCATTTCTCCACTCCCTAGAGGACAGCGTACAAGCTTCTCAGCCTAGCTTGCACCCCAGCTGCAGCTTGCCTTTCAGTGCTCCCAGTGTACAGCACGGACTTCTGGACTTGTCTTAGTACATGCAGTTCCTTCTGCCTGGATGCTGTTCCTCACTCTGCCCAGTGAACTCCTTTTCTTCCTTTAGGACCCTGTCCAAAAGTAGCGCCTATAGCTGGCCTTCCCAGTCAGCCAGCCACCCTTCCACCGTGCTGCCACATGCTCAGCCTCACTTCCACCAAGATGCACGCCGCCTGGATGACAGATAGTGTACTCTGGTGGGTGAGGGCAGGAACTCTGTCTTAGACACCTCTCAGATCCTAGAGCTAAAGGAAAATATAAATTCCTCCTCCTCTTTCTTGGGCCAAAAAGAGTGCTGTCTTCTTTCCTATTACTCTTCAAGGCAGACATAATTTTAACAGACTTTATTGGATATTTTCTTTGCCTCTGTTGAGGCTTTGGAAGTGCTCTCTGATTTCCCCTGGTTGTCTTGTTTTGAGGCTGCCAAGGCTGCAGCTTTTAAGATCCTTTTTTGTTTCTTCAGCTTTTGTGTCTCCTGGAAAACCTGGGGGTTGGAAAGAGGCAGGAAAAGACTTGCATGCAAAGCCTCAGACCTGGAGTAGGTCAGGTGGGAACCACCTTGCCCCCAATGGTAAGCCCAGCCTTCCTCCATGTGGTTGGTGACCTGTGACCTCCTTTGGGCCAGTTCTGGACTTCTAACAGAGACATATTACCCTCCCTTCCACTTCCACCATCACAGACCCATAGTGAGGCTGACCAAAGCAGCAACTCTGACTCATACCCGAATGCAGAGAGCCTTCTTGGTCAAGTAGCGGCGGTGAGCTGGTCGGTAATACAGAGGGGGAAAGGTGTACTCAATGCCCAGCTCCCTGCATGTCTTCTCAAAGACATCATAGTTGGTCTTACGGAGGTTTTTGAGCATCTTTTTCCTCTGGTCAATGCTCATCAGTAGATGGCGCTTGTGTGCTTTATCCTGCAAGAAAGTTTGTGTTACTTTTATTATTATTACTTTTTGTTACACTTAGTATTATAAATGTTACCTTTTGTTACATTTAGTATTACGATAACAAAGGATGGTCATTTTATCTTTTCACTGAAATCTCCCAACAATCTTATACAAATGTTAGTACAGTTCTGAAGGAGGCATTGTCATTGTTGGTCACATTTTACAAATGAAAAAAATAAAGGTTCAAAGATGTTATAATTCACACAGTCCTCAGAACTGTGGGTGCTGAAATAGGATCTTGAATCCGGGTCTACTGCTCTAACTCCATATCCCATGCTCTTTCCCCTATGCCACTGGCCCAGTCTCTCCGCAGCTTAGTAAACTGTTAGCTGGGGTAGAGAGGAGAGAAGGCCTGTGCTCTTCCTGCAGATCTACACCCACAGCTGAGTGCTGCTCCGTGAGGGACCTCTGCAGTGGGGCTGGTATTCCACACCCCGAATGAAGGAAACTGATTTCCAAGAAGCATGCTCAACCAGCTCCAGAGGGCACTGAGGTGGCAATCTGTTTTATTAAAAGTAATTGCAACTGCCTGATTTGCCTAATTATAGCAGCTCTGTGCCAGACACTGTGCTGAGATATGGCATAATGGTCAAGCACATGGGATCTGCAGTTCCTTGAGGAAAAATGTAATTGCTCCATGACTAGACTATCCCCCTGAAAAAGGGGAAAGAACAATAGTTAAAATAAGGGTTAAATGAGATGATGCATGTAAAGCTTATAGCAAGGGGCTCAAAGACTTTCTATGAGTTATGGTGGCTTCTATTATTATTTCAGTTAACCTAGGCAATCCTATGAGCAGGTACTTTTATGACCCCTACTTACAGATAAGAGACCAAGGCTCAGACCTGTAACTCCCCCAAAGTCACAGAGCTTGTTAAATGGAAGAGGCAGAGCTGAGATTTGAACAGGGCAATCTAACTCCATTCATACACTGAGTACATATCTACTAAGTACCCCCTATGTGCCAGACCATTCTCTAAAGTTAGTGTTCTTAACCACTGGTGACTTGGTACAGCCCTGCAAGGTTCCCAGTATTCTTCTGGAGTAGGAGGGGAAGTGTTTTTCCTTCTGAAGCTGAGGAGAGGGCACTGTGGTGTCAGAGACACTGGCTTTTTAGGACCGAGACTCCTTTCCTCCAGGCTGTTGCTGTTTAACTGTGAGTGACAGCCAGTATTTACCTTTCGATGTTTCTGCATGTGTTCTTCATAATTGCGGATCTTGACGGTCAAGGCAACAACTGAAACCACAAACCACAGAGGATGAGAGCTGGGCACAGAGGAAGGAAGGGCCCAGGCCTGCATGATGTTTTAAGAACTGAAGGCGCAACAATCACCAAGGCTTTTGTACTGCTCTCTATAAATCCCAAAGCACTTTAACTTTCAAGCTCTCCAAAGACTTTGCATTACCTTTCCTCTAGAAAGAAAATTCCAAAGAAATTCCTTAATCTTATAAAGGTGTATCATCCCCATATCATAGCAAATAGTATTCTTTGTTTTTTTGTGGTGCTGGGGATTGAACCTGTGGTGCTCTATCACTGACCCACATCCCCAGCCACAAATAGTTTGAACCCCAGCACCAGATATACAATCAAATGTTGGAGCAATGAAAACCACATGAAAAACTAAATAAAACTGATTCACTTTCTCTTTTTAAAAAAAAAAAAACCCAAAAAACAAAAAAAGAAGTTGACCCAAAGACAGACTGTCCCTCAAGCAGGCCCTTCCCAGGATACACACCGAGTTCTGGCTGTACTGCACAGAGCGCAGTGGGAACCCTAGTTCTGACCACATGGCCCTGCATACCACCTTAGCTAGAGTGGAAAAAGAATGAGGAACAGGTTTCGGTTCTGAAGGTTCTCCAGGGCAGACACTGTGCAAGAAGTGACTGGCCTTTAGAAAACTGAGTGCCACAGCACTAATGGTTGGTGTTAAAGAGGACCCTAGTTATCGTCTCACTGGTGTTTTGGCAAACAGCCCATCTGTTCCTGCCAACCTGGGAAATTTCAGCAGTGATCATGCAGAAACAGGAAGGGTGAGACAAGCAGCCCTTCTGTGGATGAGATGGTCCTAAGGCCAGTCAGTGGTTCAGGGAGTCCAAGGGAGAGGATAGTCACCTTTTCAAAAGGGGCTATAGGGACCAGGAGTTGGGTCTCCAGACCTTCTCCATGGGGTTTAGCTTTGGCTACTGGCCAAGAACTCAGCAGACTTTAATGTCTGGCAAGGAAGAAGAAAACAATGAAGCAGGTGTGTGGGGAAGAGGTGGCAGAGACTGTAACACAGTCCAATGGCAAAGGGAGGACACACGCAGACACCATGTAGGTTCACCAGTCTACCCCACTGCTCCCAGTGGTCAGTGACGGTCACAGCACCCAAAGGAGGGGGAGGTGGTAGGGCTTTTCAAACACATCTAATGAGGACAACTGCTAATTCCAGCTAGAAACCGAAGTAGGAATGTTACGCCCTTGGGAACGCTCCACAGTGTCTGTCTGGCATGAGGTTTCTGTAGACTTCTATTCTTAACAGCATGAGCTTTAGTTTCCAAGGTGTGTTTACATCCTCTAGCTTCTCAAGCCTGCCAAGAGGTAGGCAGCAGTAACTCTGCCCTGCCCCTTAACTGCCCCCTTATTCAGATTCTAGGAAACAAGAGGCTCTGGAGAGAACTGAAGATGTGTCCAAGCTCACACAGAAGTACAAGGTAGGACCTGGGTGCAGACTCCAGCATCACAAAACCTGGGATCCAGAATCCAGTTTTCATTGCCCTAGGTCCTTCAGGTCTCTCTACTTCCCAAGCCATACCTAAGTGTACTTGTAGACAAGAGCCCTAGATCAGCTACCAGCTATCAGACTCCCCTGCACCCCCACTCCCCAAGAGCCCTCTGACCAACTTCGAGCTTCCAGGGATCTGGTGTCCTCAGGACTTGCCACGATTTTGTTCATCAATTGTTCTTGCTTGATTTTTAGCTTTTCTTTCTGTTGAAGACAGAGATCAAGAAAATTTGTGCAGGGGCTGGAGCAGTGGCTCAGCGGTTATGGTGCTTGCGTGGCATGCATGAGGATGTGGGTTTGAACCCTGGCACCACAAATGCAACAAAGTGTTGGAACAATGAAGACCACATGAAAAACTAAATAAAATTGATACTTTCTCCTCTCACTGTCCCTCTCTCTTAAAAAAAAAAGAAAAAAAAAAAAAGAAAATTTGTGCAGTCTGCCATGCCCTGAGAACTAGTCCTTCTGCATGCAAGGCCATACCTGCAGTTATAACAACTAAGCTCATAAGGCTCAGTGCTGGACTTCACTGTGCTCACCATGGCTGTGGTCAAACCACACGGCTATTCACATCTGGATAAGTCCAAGGCCAAAGCCAAGATAAAAGAAATGTCATGTTGGATAAATGTCCCCAAACTTTGCTCACTCATTCATGTACGTATCTTTACTGGGTACCTACTGTCTGTCATGTGTTAGGGGTACAATGGGGAAACAAAACTGTCCCTTCCTTTGAGGTATTCAGTGTCAAGGTCCTGACATGTAGACAGAGTGACAGGGGGATATATGCTGATGGGAGAAACATGAGATGCAGGGTGCTAACCAGGACAGGAGGGAGTCCTAGGAAGGAGGACTGAGGGAGGCCGAAGCTGAGGGTTGGCAAGGCACTCACCTGGTCGGCCATTTCCAAAGACAAGATTCTTTTGACAATATCATCAACTCTGTGGAAAGAGCAGAGCAATGAGTGACAAGTGTGGGGGCAGTGGGACAGGGTAAAGGGGAAGCAATGCTGCTTTCACTTCAATTTAAAAGGCAACAATGGGGGCTGGAGCAGTGGCTCAGCGGTTACAGTGTTTGCCCGGCATGCGTGAGGACATGAGTTCAAACCTCAGCATCACATACACAACGAAGTCTCGGAGCAAAGAAAGCCACATGAAAAACTAAATAAAATTGTCCCCCCACCCCTCACTGTCCCTCTCTCTTAAAAAAAAAAAAAAAAAGGAAAGAATAATAAAAAATTCCTTCTATAACAAATAAGGCTCTCTAGAGGTGGGGAACCACTTCCCAGGGATTAAAAATCTGCATGGCTCTGGCTTCCTGGGCTGAGAACATGGAGTGATATGATAAATACAGAAAACTGGGGCTGGGCTTGAGTGATCTGGTTTTGTCAGAGGGAGGGCAAAGGGAGGGCTTCTGTTTTAGCTACAACATGGGTCAATCTGTCTTGACAAAATGCACTTTGGGTGTGAATGGAGGAAAGTACTGCTTTCAATGAGGAGGATCCTGGCTTTGCTGAATGTCAGTACTGGATCCAAATCTGAGCTCTGCCCTTTAGGAGATGTACGACTTGGGGCACTTAATAATCTATAAAATGGGGACATGATTTCTTCCCTCACACAGCTTTTGTGAGGATCAGTAGAGGGAAAATTTCTACAAAGACCCAGGAGGCATGTTAGCTCCTTGATATTTAGTAACTGGTCTTTTCTAAGGGTACACACACACACACACACACACGAGTGCACTGGCACAAGAGGTTGCCCTCCAAAGTCCTATCTGAACTTGTTGCCCACTCACCCTCACCACATCCGAGTCTCTACAGCTCTCTTTGTCATCCTATAATCAAGCTTAAGATTCAGTAGGTCAAGCATAGAGGTCACTCCCTACTCCCCACCAATCTTCCCTGCCTCTTCAAGTGGGTTTCTGCCTGCTTACTTCTCAATTCCAGGGACGTTCTGGTAGTCTCTGAGCAGCGTGGAAGGGGGTGGGTCATCGTCTTGCTTGAGCTGGACTGTCAGGTATAGGGATTGAAAACACCCAAAGTCAACTCTAACTGTTGCTTTTCACACACTCCCCAACTCTGTGAGAGACATCCAGAGTCCCAGACCAGGCACTGGATAGCTCTGAGCTTAGTTTTTCCTCTGCAGACCCTGTGGGCACCAACTTTGATATTTCATTCTGGAAGGAGGAGAGGAGATGGCCTTTTCCAGGAACACATACCCTGTCTTCACCTCTCACATACTTACCTGATTCTACTGTTATCAGATTACTCCCTAGGTGGGTTCTCCTGTGGACAGGACTGAGTCTGACTCTCTTTGAACTGCCCTTCCCCACCCAACAGTCTGTTCCATGGCCCAGCCTAGCAAAAGCATTCAATAAGCACTTGCTGACTGATGCATGAATGAAAGAAGGGGATTGTGGAAGGACCGCTGGCTTTAGGACACCTGAAACATAAGCACCAAGTACAGAGTACAGGAAAAGCTGAGCTTTGGTGTGTGCTGTCCCTTAGAGGTGAGGAAGAGGCATGGGGTAGATGTACTTGTCCTCTCTGGTCAGAATCTGCTTTGCGGCTATGCAAATAACACTAATAACAAACATTAATGTGAATTAGTATATATTATTATTAAGCATATATTATTATTTGAATATATTATTAAACAGTGCTAAGGATGCTTTTCATGTATTATCATAGAATCCTAACAAAACTCTCGAATGGATACTTTTACATTCACTTTAGAAAGAAGACACAGAGAGTAACTTGCCCCCAAACAACTTCTTACCTAGGAGAGCTTAATTGCTACACAGAGAAGACACAAAGTGCTACCTACCCTCTAGGAAGGCCGTGTACTCCCCCTGGCTAGCTCATTTTCACTCATCCACCCTTTGAAGGCTCTGGCTCAACCCCTTCTTCCCCATCCCCAGGGGGCTCCGGCTTTGAGAATCTATATGATGTGCATGCGGTCTTCTGTGCAGGACCTCTGGGCCCGATCTTCAGCCCCCCGATCAAACAGCTGCAACTCGCCACCACCGTCCCTTTGCCCACCCCAAACTTGTCGAGGCGCCCGTCTTCCGCCCCGGGTTCTCCTACCTGGTTTCTGGGCGCTGTATCCGCGGGCGGCCTGCAGGAGACCTGCGCAGAACAGGGAATGCGGGGACGCAGGTCTTGAACCGGCCCGCGCTTCGCATCGCCCTTCCCCGCGCCGTGTGTGTCCCATTCCTCCTCCAGGCCCCTTGCCCCGCGTCTGTCCCACAGCGTCGCGCTTCCTCCCTCATCCTGCCCCGGTTCCCCGGTCTCCTCCACCTCCGCCGGCCCCCACCCCCTACTCCCGCCGCCCCATTTCTCAGCTCCTCACTTTGAGACCTCAGGCCCCGCCGGTCCGAGGGAAACCTGGCACTCCCTGTCCCCAGCAGGTCAAAGGCTGGGGCCTGGGGCACTGTCCGGCTTCGAGCGCAACGCAGCGCCCTCCACGCGGCCCTGAGCATGGCGACTCCTGACCCCGCCGGGCCCGCGCCGCAGCCACAGTCCCCTCGGCGGTTCGGGCGCGCCCGGATGGCGCAGGCTCGACCAATCGAGGCCGCGGCTCGACCGGAGCAGCCGAGGACCGAGAGATGGATTGGCGGGCAGGACCGGAGTTCGCGGAGCGCGGGTGGGGTGGGCTAGCGTGGAGCCCGGCGGTGCCGCCCTGTGCTCGGTGCTGCGTAAGCTCAGATGCCGCTTTTACTCGGTCCCATGCGAATCCCTTACGTTCCCGGCCTCCTGCCTCGCTCATCTTTGGGCTTCCGCGGGACTCGCTGAAACCTCCCGAACCCCGTGTCCTCCCTCCCCGAAGGTCAGCGACGCGGTCCTGTAACGGCGGCCGGCGCTCGGACGGCCTTCTCGCAGCCGAGGAGGCTGGTGACTAAGATCGCTGGTTTGGGAAGCCTCTGGGCTGGAATCCGGACTCGGTTACTCGGTGGCAAGTCACTTAACCTTTCTGGGCCAGTGTACTCATCCACCAAGGGCACTGAAACAACCTCTGACTTTTAGGCTGTTGAGAGGATTAACGCGAAACACCGGCTAAGAGTAGCTGTGATAATGTTTGTGAAATGAGGGGGTGTGAGGGCAAAGATAAATTAAAAATAAAATTTAATTTTCCCTGGTGCAAAAAAACTCTCCCTCACTTTTCTTCAAGCATTTACTTTAGAAAACTTATAATTGTGATTTTTTTTCGTGACTCTTTTAAGCTGTATGGAAATCTTTTTAGAATCTAAGTAAATCTCTTACCAGTTTTAAAACCCAGGAAGGTTTTTTTTCTCGAGGACCTGGAAGCCATGTCTTCGAAATGTCATCTGGGAAATGATAGTGCCCTATCTCTCTGGGAGGGTAGGGTCCTAATTTCAGCTGATGCCTAATTCCCAGGTGCAAACCTCTCTGTGATAGAATCAGTTTTATTTAGATTTTCACATGGCCTTGCTCAGACACTTCATTGTGTATCTGGTGCTTGGGTTCGAACTCGCGTACTTGCGCATGCCAGGCAAGTGCCGCAGCTGCTGAGCTACTGCTCCAGCCGGGCAAACCTCTCTGTGATAGAGGCAGCAGAAGTTTATTTTTACTTTGGCAATTAGCAATCCCAGGTAGCTACACCATTTACCAGGTGAATTTAAAATGAACTATGTATGATAAATGGCGCTTCAAGTCTTCCTCTTACTTGAGCAATAGTTATCTCTTTTTCAAGCCCCCCCCTTCAAATTTATTGTTTACGTTAGTGTGTCCTATGAGTTACATCCACCTGGCTGTATAAAATGGGAACATTTCTATCTTTGCAATCCCTTTAGTGGATTGCCTGCCATGCACATGCATGCTTCTTATACCATAAAACCATTCTCTTGCTCTTTTACCCTTGCTGAGAGTGTTTCTGGGTTGGAAGGAGATTTTATATTCAATTACACATCCCCAATAGGGGTTAGTCTTTTCCAAGGTTTCTTCACCATGTCCCACAGCTCTGTGACTCCCTGTATGTAAGACTTGCCCCCTTCCCTAATGATCAGTTTTGAATCTCATCACCAGAATGAGAGCTCTCTCAGAGTGAATTGGGCTGAGCCATTTTTTAATTTCTTCTGCCAGCACAGGGTCTAGGTGCTCGGTAAGAGCTGATGGAAGGAAGGTTTGTTACTGAGCAGCAATCCCTGAGTGCTAGGGTCCTGAAAAGAAACAGACTTAGGCACACTCCAGAGTTTCTAGAAACAATAACAAAACTCAAAATTAAAAAAAAAAAGTTTAAGAGATCAAAATTATGGGCAACAAGTACAAAAGGCTAGTGGGTGGGGAGGGACAGAACATCATCTGCCTCTTAAAGTATGCAGGTGGCCTGGGAGGCCAAGCCTATGGGGACTGGGGAGAGAGACTGGGATCCTTTCCCATTGCTAGGTAGTTTTTAGTGATGAATGAGTTTATCGGCCCCCTCCGCTGGATAGTCCAGGCCCTTCAAGAGGCAGGCACAGGTGGGGAGACTCAGGGAGCCCTAAAAGCCCCCTAGTCCTTCTATCCCATGGACCCGAAGCCCCTGCAAGAGGGGGAAGTCAACCAGTGGCCCAAAGACACAGTCGTTCTCCTGGCTTTGGGGTGGGGACAGTGGGGTCCCCAGAGGGCTGGTCTGGAACCAAAGATTCTCATAGGACTTAGGGCTGGGGGTGAGGCCCCCCAAGAGAGGCTGAGTGGAGTCACAGCGGAGATAGTGCCCTGGCTCTGGACTGGTGGGGCTGCCCAGCACCTTCCCATAAAGGACTTGGTCACTTGGGCCAGACTGGGGTTGGGGCTGTGTGGAAACTGCTCTTGGGTCCCCCTGGAGCACATAGGCCTGGACCAGGGTGGGGAGGCCACAGGTCTCTGAGCTGTCACTGGACTCCCAAGGCCCTGGCTTCTTCTTCTCCTCCTCCTCCTCTAGCACAGTGATCTTGGTGATGGGTGGCATTCCAGGATCCCAAAGGCCGGGCAGCTGGAAGGTCTCCTGGACACAAGGACATGGAGTGAGAACAAGGTTCATTGCAGGTGTCTGCCCCTGCTACTGCCCCTTCCTGATTCCGGGCAGTTGTAGGGACATTGCTGCTGCTGTAGGATGATATTTGCAAGGCACCTGTAGGTTCCTGGCACATGTCTGGCCACACAGTGATGTGCTGCTCAGACTCAGCACTGTGATTGTTCACATTTCACAGTGAGGTGATGATTGAATCTTTGAAATGGGCCAAGATGGGATTCAAACTCAGGTCAGTGTCACTACGAAGGGAAGGGATCTTGCTAGGAGGGATGGCGAGGCCTGTGTGCCTCTCCTCAGAAAGGTCCTCTTGCCTTAGGTTGATCCTGGGCCAACGCCTCCAGCCCCCATCCCCTCTCCCTCCAGTTCCTCACCTCTGCCATGGTGGTGGGCACCCAGGAGCGCAGGCTGCTGTGGGCTGGGTCCGGCACACTTGGCCAGAGGGGATTCTTGCTGCTGGAGAAGGGGGCAGGTGAAGGCAGGGTCAGGCAGACCCTCCCAGCTTTCTATCATTTTCGGCTCAACCCAGCAGCTGCAGGTGGGCAGCTGCCTCTTAGTGCAGAGAGGAGGAAGTGAAGGGTCAGGCCTCCCAGACATGAGTCCCAAGGTTCCCTGTGGGTAGGGATAGCTGGGTATCACTTCTCTAAAATGGACTCACCTGGGGCTGCAGTAGAGCCAGGCAGTTCTACAGAGGCAGATGAACAACGCCAGGAGGCCAAACAGGCCTAGGAAAATGTATAGGTCGGACTCCCCTGGGGTAGGGGGAGGGCCAGAAGGGGTTAGAGTCACATGTGAGCTGGGCTGGGTCTCCACCCTCAGAGGGGATCCATAGGCAGGATCCTGTCTTCTTCAAAGTCAGGATCCTTGGTGTGGGGCACCCTTCCACTGCCAGTCCCCCTTTCCCCTTACCTAGGGTCAAGGTCATCAGGGTGAGGCCTGTACCGTTGGTGGCCCCAGCCTGGCTGGCAGCCATGAGGTGGACGTGATACAAACAGGCAGGTTCCAGGTTGTGGAGGACGAAGTCATGGGAGGAGGCATTCAGGACGGTGGCTGGATGGGGGCACACGGTCAGCCTAGGCTGGGATGCTCACGCTGCCTCCATGGCAGCTGAGCACCCCCTCCTAAGCCTTCTGGGACTGTGGGGATCTGAGGATAGACTCACAGAAGGACTGGTCCCGGGTGTTGGTCCAAAAGATGGTGTAGTGGGTAAGGGGGCTCTTCCCCAGCTCAGGAGGCTCAGGCACCCACTCCAGCTGCGCCCAGGTCTTGCCAATGTGCTTTAGATGTAGCTTTGGGGCACGGGAGGGGGCTGTGGGAAGAGAATACAGGGGAGGGGTCAAGGCAGAGAACCTGATTGGACTCCTGTGGGTCCCTGGAGCCAGGAATTGGGATGTACTATGGATGGGTGAGAAAGAGAGTCAAAGCTTCTGTTCAAGCCTCATCTTCCTTGAGATTTTTGTTTTCAGTACTGAGGATTGGACCCAGGGGCACACTATCACTGAGCTACATCTCCAACCCTTTTTAATTTTTATTTTGAGACAGATTCTCAATTGCCTAGGCTGACCTGGAACTTGTGATCCTCCTGCCTCAGCCTCCTGCGTTGCTGGGACTGCAGTCGTGGGCCACTGTGCCTCGCTTACCAGGGACTGCACTGCTAACAAGCGGTGGAGCCAGGATGGGAACCCAGTTTGACTGTAAATCCTCACTGCCTGATTCTGCCAGACCTGCTTTTTTCTGACTCAATGCTTTCCGCCACTTGCCCTCTGAATTGACCACAGATCCTCAGTCTATCAGATGTGGTGCCTCCCTTCTGTGAGGACCTTTGATTGGTTTTGTGAGACTTCAACTCTGAATTGTGCCAAGCCAGTACCCAGTTTCTATGAACCCACCACCCAATTTCACCCAGCTACAGGGGTCTGATGTAAGCCCCAGGTTATTTTAGGATTGGGAGTAACTCTCTCCAGGGCCAGAAGTCAGGGAGGAAGGAAATGGTCTCTCATATTGAGATTGCTGGGACCCATGCAGGCCTTGAACGGGAGAGGAGAGGATTCCGGGAAGGGGCCCCGTGGCTGACAAACCCGACTCATGGGAGTAGGCGTAGATTTGCTTGCAGGGTCCCATGGTGCCATGGTACAGGGGAGTCACAGTGATCTCATAGAGCTGAAAGGGCCTGATGTTGTCTGTAGAGAGAAGATGGGGCAGGCGTTCTGGTTGGGAGCTAACCTTTGCTGATGATCAGGATCTAACCTCAGACCTCTAGTTAGGGCTAACCTGGCCTCACAATGCAGACAGAGGTTAGGGTGCGTGGCTAACCTTACATCTTTGCTTTAGAGCATTTCATGGGGTTAGGGAGGAAAGGTGGAAGAGATAGCTAGAAGGGTGGCAAGATCAGAACTGCAGAGGAAGAATCAGGTTGGACTGCAGGAAGAACTTCCTGATTGTGAGGCTGTGAGATGAGAATAAAGAGGACTCAAGAAAGGCTGTCTGGGGCTGGAGTGGTGGCATGGTGGTTACGGTGTTTGCCCAGTATGTGCAAGTACACGGGTTCAAACCCCAGCAACCCACGTAAACAAATAAGTGTCAGAGCAACGAAAGCCATGTGAAAAACTTAATAAAAATTGATTCTCTCTGTCTCTTTCTCTCACTGTCCTTCTCTCTTAAAAAAAAAAAAAAGAAAAAGAAAAAAAGAAAGAAAGGCTGTCTGTCTAGGACAGTTCAGGCTGTCAGAAAGTAGAGTCCACCTGCCCCACCTCCCAGGTCTGCCTCACCCTGCACCAGAGTCCCCGTGATGTTCTCGTTAAGTTCCATCTTCCAGGTCTTATTGCTGCTGCTGGGACTAGGGGGGCCCAGGCCCCACTCAATCACGTAGCCCTGAGGCCGAGGGCTGGGAGGCTCCCAGTCCACCCAGAGGCTGTGAGGATCTCGGGCTGTGGCCTGGAGTCTGGTGAGGGGTGGGCCTGGAGACAGAGTGGGACACAGTGAAATGAAGGTGAAAAGAATGCAGGTACTGGAAGCCTGGGTTCAAATCCTAGCTTTGCTACCTACCGGGTGGGTGACCTTGGGTGGGTCAACCTCTGAGCCTCAGTTTCCTGTGAAGGGGAAGTGATAATAAAATTTCCTGCCTCAAAGATTAAATGAGATGAGTGCACAGCAGAGGGCCAAGCGTTCGGCAGTACTTGATAATGACAGTGAACCCTATATGTGCCAGGCACAGTCCTTGATATGTGTTGATTCATAGAGTCCTCTAACAGTCACACCAGTGAGGTACTACTATTGTCCCCATTTTACAGTGAGAAAAATGAGAGACACAGAGAGGTTGAGTACTTTTTTGAAGGTCACACAGTAGGAATCTTAGCTATCATTATTGTTATTGTGATTATGCATCCCACCTTATGAAAGCCCATGTTTAGGGATGTGGGGGGTGGTGGGTGATCCTTACGGGGAGCAGTTAACTCATGGGCCATGTTGTAGCTGGAAAAGCTCAGGGCTTTGTCTCAGCTTTCAGGGCAGAGTGTACTGTGTGTGTGTGTGCATATGGGCACACTTGTCTGTAGCTACCACCACCAGCTTGACCTGGTCTGGCTGATGATAGTAATAGCTGACCTGTATCGTGGGGTTACTTTTCATCAGCAACCCTCGGAAGGCACGGTTTCATCCCCATTTGCTAGATCTTGAGTAGACGGAGACCAGGGAGTAGCTCGCTCAGGTTATTCTGTTAGTGAGTTATAGGACTAGATTCAACCCAGCCTCCACATTCACCCCCTCCCATGTTCTTCTGGCTGCCAGCTCTCTTTACCTTCATTCTCCAGGAAGACCACTGGGGTCGGATGAGAGGTCCCAGCTGAGTTATAGGCCACGAGAGTCACCTCCCCGGCGTCTGAAGGCAGGTGGAAGGTGCATTTGAGGTCTGTGTTGTTGCAGAGGGGCAGGCCTGGCCCAGCCTGGCCTGAGGGTCTCCAGGAGAGTAGGTACCCTTGGATCTCCCCACTGTCTTCCTTCAGGGGTGTTGGCTGTGGCAGGCAGCAGAGGAAAACAAAAGGGGGACATCCAGCTCATTGCGAGTGGGGAAGAGCCCCGGGGGTGGTGGACAGGTAGTAGGAACCGAGCCCCCAAGCTGGGAGCCAGGCTTCTTGTCTCCCTCCCTCTTTCCCTCTGTGCCAGGTTCCTGGAAGGAGGGAAGAAGAGATTGCATGCAGCCAGGCACTTAACTATTCATGACTGAACCCTTTGGGTCACAGGTGAGTCCTGTGTTGCAACCTCCCTGAAGGTCCCTGCTCGCTTCCTAGGCACATGCAGAGGGCATGCAAGTCACATGTAAATGCTCCCAAGCCTCCCAGACTTGTTGGGAGTCCTGAGCCCCAGCTGCAGGGGTCTGTCTGGGTTGGAGGGATGGCCTTCAGAGGGATTCACCTTCCAGAACAGCTGCACGCCCATTGTCCTGGGGTCCAGCTGCCTCTGCCGCCACCACGTGTCCAGTCTGACAATGGGGACTGTGGATGGAGTGAAAAGAGGGGGTCTGGTCAGGGAGGGGTCCCAGGAACTGGAGGCTCCTGACCCCTCATCGTCCGCTTACCCTGCTCTGCAGTTCTCAGCTCCAGGCTGGGGCTCCAGCTGCTCCAGTGGCCAGGCAGGGGCGATCGGATGCAGCGCGCCTGCAGGGCGTAGGCTGTGGCTGGAGTGAGCCCACAGAGCTCGTACTGGAGGATGCTGGAGGGCAGCGTTGCCACCTAGCGGGGGGAGGGTGTGATTCTGAGCCTGGGTCTCTGCGTCCTCCCCTCTGCCGTCATCCTCAGGCCCTTGAGGTTGCTCCCTGCCTCACCTGTGTCCAGTTGCTTTCTCCAAGCTGTGGCCGGAAGCGCAGTTCGCACTTCTGGTGCATGAACAGGCTTGGCTTCCATGGCTCCCAGTGTAGCCACAGGCAGCTTGGCTGGCGTGGGGCCACGGTCCACAGTGTGGGGGGCTCCAGTTTCACTGCAAGGAGTGGGGTTCTCAGAAATCTCCCCGCCTCACCCTGTAGAGCTCTGCCTTAGCTCCATCTTATCTCCCTGTCTGTGGTTCCATTTTCCTCCCTGGGTCTCCATCCATGTGGTCTCTGTGACATTGTTTCTTTCTATCTTCATAGCTGTCCATGTAGCCATGTTTCTGTGGTTTCCTCTCTGTGTGTCTGTGTCTGTCTCTCTCTGGTTCTTGGTTTCGCATTCCCGCTCCAGGGCCTTTGCCCTGGTTGTCACTTCTTGGAACACTTTCCTTCCAGATTATCTAGTGGCTTGCTCCCTCAGGGGATCTACTTAATTGTTACTATCTTGGTCATCTGACATTCTATTCCATTTTATTTATTTGGCCCACAAGAATTAGCATTTTTTTTCGGTACCAGGGATTGAACCCAGGGGTGCTTAACCACTGAGCCACATTCCCATCCCTTTTTATTTTTTATTTTGAGACAGGGTCTTGCTAAGTTGCTTAGGGCCTTGCTAAGTTACGGAGGCTGGCTTTGAAGTTGCCATCTTCCTGCCTCAGCCTCCTAAATTGCTGGGATTATAGGTGTGCACCACCACATCCGGCTCAGAATGTAACACTCTGGGGGTGAAATTTTTGATGTTTTGTTCACTGTTATCCCTAGATCCTCAGTGCCTAGCATTCAGTGGGTATTCAAGAAATTAACTGAAAGAAAGAATGAATGTGTTTCCTAGCCTCTGTGTCCCCATTCCTCTGTCTCCAGCTGTGCCCTTTTCATCTCCCTTCTCTGCCTCTCTCTCTGCATCTTTCAGGGTCTCTTTGTTTGTCACCAGGTCTGTGTTTCTCCCTCTGTGCCTCTCTGGACCTGCCCATTTTGGGGACCTCTCTCCTCCCCTGTGTCCAGCATCACCCACCAACATCCATGGGATCAAGGCACAGCTGTGGGGACACCCTGGTCCCCAGCGCATTCTCTGCCTGCACTTGGATGACCATGTTCTGGTACAAGAGCAGGTGTTTGCGGGGGATGGAGCAGTAGCTCTGCCCGTCCTCAGGCACGCAGTCTGGAATTGAGTCCTCCTGGGTCTGACAGTTGCTCCGGCTCCTGCCAACAGGCCAGGCTTGGGTGCCAAGCAGAGGAGGAAGGCGATGCTCCTTTTCCCTCCCGTCTTTGCCACTGGTTGCCCCATCCACCCCAGGATCCACAGAAATGGGGCTAGGGTGAGGGCCCCTACTCACTTGAAGCTCTTTAGGGTGAAGTTGGTGGGCAGGTGGGTATCGGGTCCTGGCTCCCACTGGCAGGTGAGGCTGTTGGTTGTGAGATTCATGAAGCAGGACAGGTTGTGGGGCATGGCAGGAGGGTCTGTGCGTGGAGTGGGAAGAATGTGAGGGCTTTGTTGGGACCACTTAGGTCCTGTTGGCCTTGTTTCCTGCCTTGGTCAGTCCCTCTGTCTGTCCCCCAGTCTCTATGCAGTGTGACCATGGAGGGGCATCTCTGGGGGAAGCCAAGTTGCAGAAGCATATAGGGGTGAGGGCATCACAGACCCCCAGTAACCCAGTGGTCCCCCCAACTTTCCCCCAGCCCCAGACCCCTTTGACTGTGGCAGTGTAGTGTCTGGGTTGTCATCCTGGCTCTGTCATTCATTAGCCATGCAATCTTGGTGTTACTTAGCTGCTCTGTGCCTCAGTTTCCCCATTTGTAAAACAGGATATGGTACTACCCCTAAAGTTATTGTGAGGACTGAGTGCCTCCCGTACGTGAAGTACTCAGAACAATCCTGCACAGAGCAAGTGCGACGTATCTGTTACCTGCTGCAATTACTGATTCTTTTTTTTTTTTTTTAGAGAGAAGGAGAGAAAGAATCAATTTTATTTATTTTTTCATCTGGCCTTTATTTCTCTGATACTTAGCTGTGTATGTGGGGCTGGGGGTTTGAACCTGGGTCCTTGTGCATGCCAGGCAAGTGCTTTAACTGCTGTGCCACCCTTCCAGCCCTCCTATTACTGATTCTTAGATAAGAACCTTGGTCCTTGTTTTTTCCTTGTGCCTCAGCTTGACTCCATCCTGCTCAATTAGAAAAGAAGGCTGCGATGTGGGAGAAGCTGGGAGCCAGCTCCGCAGATGAGGCTGCCCTCTCTGCATCTCCTCTCCTCTGCTTGAGGAGTTGGGCTTACTCAGCAGCCACATAAAGGAGTGGTTGCCACACTGCCTGATATAAATCTTGGCTCCAATCTTATTAGTGTGTGGGATTTGGCAAGTCACTTCCTCTTCCCAAATGTTTCCTTATCTGCAAAATGGGCTAAATGTTAGTACCCACTGATAGGGACAAGACCTGGATCTCATGCCCGTATTGTGCTGAGTGGGCAAGAGCTCAGTGCTGCTCCTACTGGTGTGGGCAGGCAGGCATCAGGGGCAGAGTAGGTGGGTGCTGGAGGGACTTACGGCCTGCTTGCAGCTCAGCTTGGTCCAGGATCTGCAGGCTGTTGCCCCACTGCAGGCAGCAGGAGAGAAGGGCCTGGCTGTGGTTGAGGTGGGGCAGGGTGATGGTAGACTTCTGGCTTCCATCTGGCAGGTGCTGCTGCCTCCCCCCGGGCTGTATCTCTGCTCCCAGTTTCCAGAGAATCTGTGGTTCCTGGTCCAGGAGGCTGCAGTTCCGGCTGATGGTGCAGGAGGCCGTGACGGGGTCCCCCAGGTGGACAATGGGGGTTGAGAGGCTGATGTGCCCACACTCCTCCTGGCCTGGGGTGGAAGAGAGTGGGCCATGAAGGACTCCTCAGCCTGGCAGATCCACGCTCCTAGATTCAGGGCCCTCACCTTCCTGCCTCACCCCTTAAGACATGGAGTCTAGTGGGGGCAGAGGGTGAGTATGGGGGCTGCACAAGGCTAAAAGGGGTGCTGGTCGGTGATTGTCAGCTGGCTCTATAGACCCTGATTAGTAGTGTGTGCTGCTTCCCGTGGTGTAAATGTTGTCATTGTGACTGATTGCAAGCTGCCACGGTGTCCTCGCCGAATGCAGAGTGTGGAAGAGCTGTGTACAATCAGTTCTTCAGCTCTCCACGAGTCCCCTCCCCAGCCCTCCGCGAGCATGATGAAAGCAATGTTTAGAGTGATAAGAAGAACCTTGCAGCCGCAGCGGGCTTCTCAAAATTCAAATCTGATTGCGAGCCAGCCTCAATCACAGCACTTGAAAGACAGCTTGCTCTGGAAGGCACTATGGCGGGGAAGCGCCTGGACACTGGAACAAGACTGCCCAGGTTCAAATCCGGGTCTGTTGCTCACTAATGATGCGACCCTTGTACATGTCACTGAGGCTTTCTGTGCCTCACCCATCACATCTGTAAAATGGTGATTCAAATGGTCCCTACCTTAGTGTTGCTGGAAGAAACAGATGTGGCAACACATGTAAGGCACCTGGAATAGCACGGCAGGCCAAGGCTTGCTGCAATGGATTAGGATAAAGACCCGAGCCCTTCTCCCAGCCTGTCCCTGCCTTGCCTGCTCCGTTCCAGCTCGACCGTGGGCTCAGCTACATTGAGCCAGTTCTTGAAGTTCCTGGGAAACTCCATGTGTCTCCAATCTTTGGGCCCTTGCACCTGCGATTCCCATTCACAGTGCTCTTTCTCCTCCCTCACATCCTCCTCTTGCCTGGTTAACATTTAAACATCTTGGGGGACCACACTGTGCCCTGACCAATCAGAACGGTGAAGCCCATAGTTTCCCAAAGCTTTCGTTTTCCTTTGTAATTATAGAACTGTGATGATTTGCTTATCTTATCGTCTCCCTATGGGACTCTTCAGTTCTGTGAGGCCAGAGACTGTGACCATTTTGCCCATGGCCACTTTCCGGGTGCCCTACACAGAGCAGGCCCATGGGGACCATTTCTTGAGTCTGTGGGTGAACACACACCTGTCCCACAGTGCCTTTCTCCTCTTAGGTATTTTTAGGACCATTTTGCTGATGGGGATGCTGAGGTCTTAAGAGGAGAAGCAATCTGCCTAGGGTGACAGGGCAAGTTCATGATTCTTGATGTGGCACTCTAACTGCTTCACAGACTCAGAATTTCAGGCTGGAAAGGACTTTATGAAGCTGTCTCCTTCAAAACATCACCCGGTGCTGTGTCCTCTACAGCGGGGTTGGGTGGCATGTTTTTGTATGGCCTGCTGGGTAAGAATGCATTTTATATTTTTAGAGGGATAAAAACAAATAAAATAAGAACAACAGAGACTTTGTGTGGTCTGCAAAGCCTAAGTATTGCTCTCTCAAAGTTTGCTGGCCCTTTTGATCCTAGCCTTGGCTTGCCTACCCCCGACATGGGAAGCTCTCCACCTCTCAGGATTGAGTTTCTGGGATTGGACGCTCGTCTTGGGCTTTGGCATTTTAGGATGAAACCTGTCTCCTGTGGCTTCTCCTGGATCCCCTTGCTCCTTACCAAGGCTGCATAGACTCTGAGGTTCTGCCTGTGTGACCCCTGTCTCTTCCAGGAGGACCATACCAGGCCTCTACTGTTCCTCTTGGTGGGTGAGTTCTGTAGGTGGGAGCACCGCTACCCCTCCTACGGCTCAGTCTTGAGCCCCTTGGAATTCTCTGGGAATCTAGGAGCCATGTAGCAGCACAAGGAAACGGTTTACTCTTCCACCCCAGTTTCTCTCCTTATAATTCTCCCTCCTCCTTGTCCGCCCCACCTCCGCACCACACTCACTTCCAGAGAGCAGCAGGATGATCAGGACAGCTTTGGTCAGGCCGTGGGTTCCCAGCCCTGCCATAGTGCCAACTTGGTGCTCACCTGAAGGCAGAGGGGTGTGGTCAAAGTCAAGGAATTGGGGTCAGAGCTAGCTTAATCTTCACTCTGTCGCACTACAGCTTTGGCCAATTTGACCTCTCTGAGCCTAAGTTTCTTTACAAAATGAAGGTAACAGCAACCTATACTGCATAGGGCTTTGGGAAGAAGACACAAAATGAGGACAGTCAAGGGCTTTGCACCATGCCTGGCACAGAGGAGATGACTGTGTGTGACCACCATGGTTGTTATTATGCCTGCCTCCCTGGAGCAGGCAGGAAAAGGAGCAGCAGGGAATGGGATTCCTCCCCTTTCTCTCCTGTCGAAGCTGGGCACTCTCCAGAAAGCAAAGGTGAAGCCAAGGACTTGCATGCAGGTGGCTTATTTTGGGAGGATCCCAGAGGCAGGTAAGGGATTGGGGAGAATGAAACAGGGAAGGAGGGCTGCAGCATTGAACAGTTACTTCTATGGACAACTGGAGTTTGATCCTACAGAAACTGCATTCCTCCCCTCTACCAGCTGAGCTATCAAAGGGGACCATAGGATATCTGGTGACTGCTAGCCCATAAGTCACCCTAGTGCAAAACACCCCTCCCTCTGGATAGAGGCAGCCCCATACTGGCAACTGGGGGACAGGATTTCAGCCCTCATTGAGTTCTGTAGGTGGACAGCTTTGTGCACTGAGACCTTACAGCCATCTAGAGCATCCCTGTCTCCTCATCATGGGTGATAACCTTCTTACTAGAGCACACCAGTGTGATTATCCCTGCCCCGCACACATGCACTGCTTGGGGAAGATTTAGCCTCTCAGGGCCAGGTCTTGGGATGTTGTTGCCATCTCCAAGTATTTTTTTATTACACTCTGGCCCTTCTGCCTAGCAAGGGTCAGCTTCAGGCCCAGCCTATGCTGGGAGGTACCATCTATCCTTCCCACTGGCTCCTGACCAGAGTCAGTCAAACTCTGAGAGACTGGCCTCCTTCCTGTGGGTTGCTGAATATGGCATGTTTGCCCCCGTCGCTGGTCCCCACAGCAGTCCTGGGTACCCTGGGGGAGTGGGACTTGGTGGCTATTGGCACATGCTCTTACTCTCTGGAGGGCCAGCAAGCGCGTGAAGAGGTTGGGAGCTCAGTTCTGAGTCAGATCACCCGCTCTGACCTCCAGCCCCACCACTTACCTGCTTTGTGACCTTGGACAAGTTACTTCACCTTTCTGAGCTTCAGTTTCCCCATCTGTGAAAAAGGGGTGAGAGTAGTGCCCACTTGTCAGGGCTGTGAAAATGAAATGAGCTCTGAGTGACCACAGCGGGTCAGGGTACCATCTCAAAGGTGGTTTAGTGTCTCCCCTGCTAGGTGGTCACAGAATCCTGGAACTGCCACCTTGAGTTTGCAGGTGTCACACTGCAGAGTTTCAAAGCCCCATGCTAGGTTTCCCCCTTCTAGCTCCCTGGCTCTCTAGGCTGTCCCTGTCACTCCAGCCATCTCTGCTGGACTCTGAGTCTGCTCTGACCCTCAGTGCCCTGCACACCAGATGCCGGCCACCCGCAGTTGCTGCTGACACACTCTTTCTCTGCTCTCCTCCCAGCCCACTCTGCCCTCTCCTCTCTGTGCCCTTCTCCTTCCCTGCTCTTCTGAACTTTTTTATTTTCCTGTTGGAAGAGGTAGAGAGGGAGGGAGGAAGAGGCTGAGAGTAAATAAAAGAAGAGGGCTTCCCAAATGTGGTTCAGAGGCAGACAGAGAAGCAGAAGAATAACAAAGCCGTTGGACAGTTGGAAATGACAGAGACCCACAGAGATATTGAGGTAGGAGAAGCCAGGTACGGCGGCTCACACCTGTTCTCCCGTGACTTGGGAGGCTGAGTCAGGAGGATTGCAAGTTCAAGGACATTCTCAGCAGTATAGAGAGACCCTGGCTCAAAATAAAAAAGGGCTGGGGATGCAGATCAATGGTCGAATGTCCCTGAGTTCTATCCCCAGTTCCTAAAAAAGAAAAGATTGAGGCGAAAGAGACTTTGAGAGACTGAAAATTAGTCCAAGAGATATGTATGCTGATCAAGAAAGGCTGAGGCCCTGAGAGGGTGAGGAAATAGCCTGGCACCTAAAGTTTAAGGTTCAGAGACAGAAGAAAGCAAGAGACAGACAGCTAGAGAGGCTGAGGAGAAAAGATGGGGACTGAGATGGGGTGAGAGGTGGCCTGGGACACACAGACATGCAGGTCTCTGAGAGACAGCAACACAAGAGCAAGGACAGTTGTGGCCTTCTCTGAGTCGGCTTAGTGGTCCGGCAGAGAAATTCTGCTCCTGGCAACTTCCCCAATGTAATCCCCAGAGAGACTCCTGGTTCCAAGGGACCAGTCTCAAAGGTGGGAACCTGGCTCAGGCTAGGCCCACAGTCACTGGCACTTGGCAGAGTGGGGGGTGTGGACCTGGGACCCCAGGACTCAGCTCTCCCAGGGTGTCCCCTACTCACGCTGGAGTCCATGGCAGGCATGCCTGGCCTCCTGCTCTCTCCTCTTCAAGGCAAGTTCCTGAAATGGGCCACAGTCTGGCTTCTTTCCCCAGCCGGGTCGTTAATGACAGGCTGGGGGACTGGGGATTGCGACACCTTCCTGACCTCCCTGCTTCCCTCCCCTGTGCCTCTGTGGGCACAGGCAGCCCCTTCCTCCCAGGAAGGAGCCCGGGAGGGAGACTGGTGAGGCCAGACAGCCTTCCTGCCTCAAGGGTCTTTAAGGGCTGGGGTATGTGGCAACCCTGTCCCCCTCTCCTACCTCCGGATTTCCTGAGTTCAGAGCTTAGAGGCCAGGCAGGGCCCAGTCTCAACCGGGGAGAGCATCACTGGGAAAGAGGCCTGGCCTGGAGGCTGCCTCGGGTCCAGCTCTTTTCCACACTAGTTGTGGGAGCCTGCTCCTTGTGGTCCTCAGGAGGGCATCCTCCGGGTTGCAGGGAGTTTATAGCAAGATACTCACCAGCCCTCTTCACTCCATCTTCTCTATCATTGCCATGGCCAGGCAGATGGAGAAACAGGGGCTCCAAGGACATGAGAGAGGTATGTCCTGGCAGGGTCTGGGGTCTTCATATCTTCATTAAAAATCACTAATGTTTACTCACAATGTTACGCTGCGTATTTTCTTTTTTTTTTTTTTTAAAGAGAGAGGGACAGTGAGAGAGAGAGAGAAAGAGAGAAACAATTTTTATTTAGTTTTTCATGTGGCTTTCATTGCTCCAAGATTTTGTTGTGTACATGGTGCTGGGGTTTGAACTCGCGTACTTGTGCATGCCAGGCGAGCGCCGTAACTGCCGAGCCACGGCTCCAGCCCCACGCTGCGTATTTTCTAGTTGAGGAAAATCAACTACATTTTACGGTTTTCATTATCCATCTGTGATTCCCCTGCAGTTGTTTACAAATCCTTTTCTATGGAGGGTTCAGCCTGCTCACAGTTTATCGGACTCATGACCCAATGGAGGTTAGGTACCCACAGAGTGGCAGTGTGTCTGTACCACCGTCCTTGTAGGGAAGTGGGCTTCTGGGGCTGGTGTGAGGGAGCAGTGCTGGCCAATCAGTCCTTTTCCAGGTCTGAGAACCGAAACACTGGCCGCCATCTCCCTGGCACAGTCTGCGGGCTCTGTAGGCTTCCCCAATCCACTGGCTCTCCTTTCAGTAAACAGGCGGCTCCCTGGGCGAATAGGTGTTCACACTAAACTTCAGCTCAGATCCGTGTGTGTGAACATTTTTGTGATAAAATGTTGGAAAACATAAGCACCATTTACACCAATGCCAGACAGGTCCAAGCCACCCTTCCCTCTTGCCTAGATCATTGCAATAGCCCACTTCCTGGTCTCCTGTGCCCATTCCTCCTTCTCCCGCCCTGTCCACTCTTCTTCAGCAGTCAGATCATGTCATCCTCTGGCCAATCCCTCTCCTCTGATGGCTCCCACTTCACTCAGGGGCAAAGTCAAAGCCCTTCCAATGTCTGCAAGGCACCCTCTCTCCTGTTCCTTCCCCCCTTGCTGATTGTTCCCAGTCACTCTGCGTCCCCTATTGTTTCTTGACCAGTTAGGCTGCCTCAAGGTCTTTGCACTGGCTATTTCTTTGACTCACATTCTTTCCCTTCAATAGCTACATGGGGTCACTCCCTTCCCTTATCGAAGTCTTTACTCAGATGTCACCTTCTCATTGAAGCCTTCTCGGAGCCCCCTTTAAGAAAATTGCATCCTCTTCCTCATTCCCCATCTCTCTTTTTCTCTCTACCCCTTTTTATCATCTGCTGTTAGCTCTCCCTACCCTGACTAGAAGGGGAGTTCCTTGAGGCTCTTGGTCATTTGTCTGTGCTGTTCAGACTTCAACTCTGGCTGCCATGACATTGCCGATCACTCAGTGACAATTGAGCACATGTTTGTTGAATGAGTGATCCAACGGATGAACCTTTCCCCCTGCTTCGTCAATTCCTGTGTACCTCCCTTTGGTGGATTAGCCACCATCCCCTCCTCTGCCAGGTCACGCATCCCAGGACCCCAGGAGTCATTCCCTCCACCTGTTCTTCCATGGACCCTTGCCCCATCTGTTCTTCCTGGGGAAGGGCTGTGGCTCATCATTTGGAAGTTGTAGTCCTCCTCCTCCTCCTCCTCTTCCTCCTCCTCCTCCTCCTCTTCTTCTTCTTCTTGAAGGACAGTGAGAGACAGAGAGAGAGAATCAATTTTATTTAGTTTTTCATGTGACTTTCGTTGCCCCTACACTTTGTTGTGTACGTGGTGCTGGGATTTGAACCCTCTTCCTTGAGGATGCTAGCCAAGTGCCGTAACTGCTGGGCCACCGCTGCAGCCCTGGAAGTTGCGCTTCTTGAGTGGACGCTGGGGCTCAGTGGTGAGCGAGGGTGGCTCTGGCTCGTGTCTGTGCAGAGCTGTCTCGGTCTTGCCAGCAACCCACAGCTCCTCTCCTCTCCTTGCCTGTCTGCAAAATCCTTCATCTCATCCTGACTCCTTAACAGCATAAACAAGATACCCCCACTCCTTGTCCTGCATCATGGGCCTCCACTTCCCCAGATACACTGCCTTGTGCTTTGGGCATGCTGACTTTGCTGTGTTTCTCTGCCTGACCCCATCACCTCTGCTGGCTGGGTCTTGTTCCTGACCCAGCTTGGGCTTCTGTACCTTTGCCAAACTGTGTCAGGCACCTCCCTCTGCAATGATCCTGTAACATGGAACTGGGCTGTTGGCTTCGTGCCTACTTCACTAGACTATGAGCTCTTTGTGGGCAAAAATGACATTTTTGTCTCTGCCTCCCAAGCTTGGTGCAGTGGAGGGTACACGGAGGATAACTAATGGTTATCTATGGGGCTGTGGGATCTTGGAGAAGTGGCTTACCCTCTCCAAGCATCTATTTCTTTATCTGTCATAGGGATAATGACTCTTCCCAGGGATTTTGTGAGGATTAAATGACCCATCAGAAGTGCAGGGCCCAGCATGGTAACCAGCACAGAGCAGCTGTTCAATAAAATTGCTTTCCTTGTTCCTCTCTGAACACTTCAATATTTTTCAAGCGAAAATTTCCTGATTTCATTGGTGCTCCACTCTCTTTTGAGGACCTGCACCATGAAATGAAACTGAAGCATCTGAACTGAAAATTACATTTAAAGAAATGAAAGTGAGATTTAAGGAAGAACTGTCCTTTGAGGAGCAGCATTAGAATGCAGAGAGGTTAAGAGCGTGGGCCGAGGAGTCGACTGCTTGGTTTTGGCACTTAATACCTGTTTGATGCTGGACACGTTGTTGAACCTCTCTGAGCCTTGGTTTTGTCACCTTTAAAAGCATCCATTTAAGTAGCTGGGTGCTCTTGTGCATGACTGTAATCCCAGTGGCTCAGGAGACTGAGGCAGGAGGATCACAAATTCAAATCCATCTCAGCAACTTCATGAGTTGCTAAGCAACTTAGTGAGACCTTGTCTCAAAAAAAAAAAAAAAAAAAAAAAAGAGACTGGGGAGGTGGCTCAGTGGTTAAGTGCCACTGAGTTCAATCCCTGTAATTAAAAAAAAAAAATTGGCCATTTAGTACCTGCTTCATAGGATTCATGAGAGACATCAGTGAAATGTAAGGCTCATGGAACAGAGCCAGGCATACAGTAAATGCTTAATAAGTGTTTACTATGGTGAAGTGAAATGCACAGGACAGATGAGGAGTCATCCTTTCCTCAGGTACCCAGTATCTACTTTGCAGCTACTTCCTCCTCTGGCTGTCCTGCCCCCTCCTCCATCAGGTTAGCCTCTGTGGGTTGGAATCCCCCACCAGAGAGCTCTGCAAGGGAGGCCTATTCTCAGCAACCCGGCTGCTCAGGTCCTGATTGCTTCTGTTATTGCCTGAGATGCGTGGGGCTGCTGAGTGGGTCAAAGAACAGCATGTTTCAGGGGGACCGGGCCTGGGTGGGCCAGCTAGCACAAGAGTCCGGAAGTGAAAGTTGTGCTCATCACTCTGGCTGGAATATAGCAGTCGGCTGAGATTGTGCAAACAGGTCATTGTGCAAACACGAGCCTGTGTGTGACCTCGATTGTGCAAACAGGTGTTTACTGGAGGCTGCCTGGCTTGGGTGGCCCCTTACAAACAGCACTTAAGCTGTTGACTCAGAAAGAAACCTGAATCTGGTCACTCAATCTGCTCTAAACACACCCTGTGCTCTCTGCCTGGTGGCCCTTGCTCAGGCCTTTCCCTCTCTTGCTCCATCCCTGCTTGCTGAAATTTCACCCCATCTTTTTTCCAGGCTCACAGAAAATGAGTCTTTCTTCATAAAGTTTTTCCTTTCCTTTCTTTTTTTTAAAGAGAGGGACAGAGAGAGAGAGAGAGAGAGAGAGAATCAATTTTATTTAGTTTTTCATGTGGCTTTCATTGCTCCAACACTTAGTTGTGTACGTGGTGCTGGGGTTTGAACCTGCATCCTTGCGCCTGCCATGTAAGCACCATAATCTCTGAGCCACTGCTCTAGCCCAACTTTTCCTTCTTTGTGTACTCAAAGGATTTGCTACACATTTAATTTCCTGGTCATCATTGACCTTATGGATCTTTATAGACTATTCTCTCCCTAATTTCAAGGATCTTTTCTTATTCACCTCAGAAAGGTTAGGAAACTTTCCTAATCCTTTCCCAGAGAGGGAAAATGAACTGCTCCTGCCACACAGCTTGCTGGAGGATGATCTGGGCTCTAAATCAGAGCACACTCACCACCTCCCTTTCAGACCCACCTTCTGCCCTTGGCTGTAAGCCCAGAGTTGATGTGGGACTCCAGCTGGCAGCTGAGGATTTGCAACAGGAGGGAAGGGTGTCTCGGCCAGGGAACAGCAAGAGCAGGGGCCTAGAGGCTGGAATGGGAAGCCTATGTATGGTAGGAGGAGTCTGCACAGGCCTGGGAACATGTGTACTGGGGGAGACGCACATTCTAGACCTGTATATAGTCCTGCCTCTCAGGTCTCCAGCTGCCCCAGACATCTCAGCCAAACATGCCCCCAACTAGCTAGCTAACATGTCCTCGGCATGTTCTCTGGGAAACTTGCTTCTGTCCTGGTGAATGGCGCACAAGAGCAGGACTAGTTCTAAAGTGTTCCTGCCCTTTGTTCCCTCGTGCGGCTTGCCACTCCTTGTCCTGGGTTGTGCCCCTTCCCTGCAATCTTATGGTCCTTGCAGAAGTTCAGGCTACCATCTGTTGCTTGTCTGATGACCACAGTGGCTTTCTCCTGCGCTCCCTGCTTCTGTCCCTGGATGCTCTACTTGCTATACTCAGTGGCTTCTTCTGGACCACATCATCCCAGCTTGGTGATGCCCAGCTGCAAACCAGCTGGTGGTTCTTTGCCACCCATGGCATGAAGTTCTAGGTCTCCTTTGTAGCTTTTGAGGCTGATGGAAACCAAGCCCCTGGTCTTTCCCACCCTGGGGAGTCATCTCTGGATTCTCCCTTTCCCAGCTCCTCTTCCTCTTCTTGAGACTGACCCTTCAGCCAGGCCACTTCCCATTGCGTGCTGCCTTCTCACAACTCCCCGCCTTTCCCCTCACTGTTTTTTTGTTTTTGTGTGTGTGTCTCTCGTTGCTTGGATCCTTGGTTGGGTACACGGTGCTGGGGTTTGAACCCGCATACCTGCGCATGTCAGGCAAGTGCTATAACCAACCACTGAGCCACTGCTCCAGCCCCCATATCTCCTATTCTTTTTTTAATATATATTTTTATCAGTATATTATAGTCTTACACAATGTTGGGATTAGTTGTCACATGTTCCTAGATATACACATTCAGCAATACAATTTGTTCAATATCCCCTGCCACATCCCTCTACCTTCCTCCTCTCATCCCCTGATCCCTTGCCTTTCTTCTGGGTCCTATATTGTTCCTAAAAATATCCAAATACAGTGACATAATTCTTATACCTATGAAGAACATTTTTTATATATATGGCTATAGTATATACAGTGATATTTATAACTGCTTGGAATGTACCTTGCTTTATCTTGGTTCCAACATTTCCCCTTCTCCTCCCTTCCTATCATCCCTTGTTATTCTTCTAAATATTTGACAATGGGATTAAAGATTTACGTTTTTGTGCAGGTATATGCAGCATGGCTTGTTCAAATATCTTATGAAGTATCTTGCAACTGTATCTCATAAATATTAACATTTTGCATGTTTGTTCTGTGGATCTAATACATGAGTTTGTCTACTTTACTCCCAAGCCTGGGTTTGGGTCCAGCCTCCACAAATGAGGGAAACCATTCGACCCTTGACTCTGGATTTATCTAACTTCACTCAGCATG